>VSMD01013983.1:0-20555 GCA_008750895.1 Mirza zaza
AAGGAAGGAAGGAAGGAAGGAAGGAAGGAGAGAGGGAGGGAGGAAGGAAGAAATTCCACTTAATAAGAAAAACTCTGAAAGAGGATTAGGAAAAGTAAGGAAGATAGATAACTAAGAACATGGTGGGGGGAGGATTTGCCCCCACCAATAAATGTTAAAAGAGAACATGTCAAATTAACATAAAAATTCAAACCAAGTGAGTCTGAGATACACCCCAAATTTGTTGAAGTAGTGTTTGTTATAAATAGCAAGAATTTAGGTTGAGTTCCTTATTGTATGGTACTGACACTTGAGCCATGAAGCCTATAACATTAATCAAAAAAGTCATCAGAAACATCTAAAGTCACTCACTCATGTCCTATGCATAGTAACAGCCGCACATAAGAGTAATTTTCTCAGTGTAACAATTTATTAATGGACATGCAATAAAACATCTTTCCAAAAATCTTTCCAGACATGGCAAGGCAGAAAGGATATAATTATTTTTTGCTTCTCTGGAAATGTTTTTAAATGTAAACACGAAATATTTGAAGAAATGATAAAAAAGTAACAATTGAATCTGTAAATATATTTTTAAAAATCTGATTTCAAATAGTAGGTACATGAGGCCTAGACATACAAATATGCCATTAGATAACTGACTTAAATATCTAAATACAATCAAAGAAGATTTCCATAACTTCAACTGTGAAAACACAAATTCAGTAAGTACTTCAAATCTAGGAAGAACAATTGAAAAGATACGACGAGAAGTATTTTGAGAGGCGAGGACTGAGAAGATGCAGCTTGAAGCGGGACACAAACACAGACAGGTTCCCAGAGGCCCTGCGCGTGGACATGATTACGCAAACAGGCGTGTGGAGGTCGTATCCGTACAAGCATGATCTCTGGATACTGAGATACCCTTCGAGACAAGGTATGCCTTCAGCTTAACCACAAATCAGTGAGCACAGACTACAGGCAGGCTATTTAAAAACAAACAAACAAAAAATATATATATATATACACACACATACACACACACACATATGTATCTCCAGAATACTCCTATAGTAATTCTGAGCACACAGTGAGGAACGGCAAGTCATGAAATGCTACATACAGACTTGGGTCTAAGCGAAGCAGATGGATGGGTAAGTTATGAACGAGTGAAATTCATAATTGTATTAAATAAGGAACACAGTTTCTAAACTGCCCAATATTACCCAGACTTATTGTTTGAATCAAGCATAGATACATTGGTTTCAAGCCAAACAATGTTAAAATATAGTCACATGCTTATACGATCCCATACGGGAGTGGCAGGAGGTAACTACATTGTGGGTATCCTTCACATGTTCATTCAGAACTCTGACCAGTGACTGTCTTAATAGATGTGCATTCTCTAGCTCACACGTACTATAAGCTAAAAATAAATCCTCTTATCATCCTAAAAACACTAATGAGCAATAAAAATGTTTAACTGTCACAGATCCCTATAAACTTTGGGAATTAACTTTTAAAGTTCGGCAAAATATTAGGTACTTAACACGAACATTTAAGTGATCTGCACAATACTTTAAATTCACAAGAATTGCTTAATGTCTAAAAATAATTCCCTTGAGTTTAAAGAGTACTACGTCTCGGTGTCATCGCCATCGTGACTTCAGGCTTTATTAACCTGAACAGGGAAACCCAAGTCCCACGTTCCGTCTCTTTGCAGCGCAGCCACTAATTATCTGTTACCTGGGACAATGAACAGGTGGAAAGGGGGCTACGTACTCGAGGCCTTTCTGGAGGGTGTCGGGCGCATTTCCACCTTACCGACCAGCGTAAGTTACAGAAGGCACCTGGGAGGATGTTCGCGCAGCTTTGCAACCGGCGTTGCCTGTGACAACGGCAAACTTTGTAAACAACTGTACAAAGACAGTTCAAATATCATGAAGCTTCCTATTTCATTCAAAAGGCAATGTTTAGTGTATAAAATGGGGTAAATTAAGATGTTAATATATTAAACAATTTATAAACATTTAAAATTATAGATATCTTACAAAACAGCTCTGTGATAAAAATTGTTTCTTCAAACAATAAGTGAACACAAACATAGTATAAAAAGTCTCTTAATTAGTATATATTAGCTGGAAGAAGAGTAGGAAGCAAAGTCATAGACTTGAAATCTAATAGCTTCACAACAAAAGTATTCCTAATTAAACTTCACATACATTTTTAACACTGAAATATTTTAAAAAATTGAAAGTTTCAATAATTTCTTATTTCAAGGCCATGGAAACAAGTTTCACGTTGCTAAAGTTCTGTGGTGTGTCATTTAGAGTTCGAGGACATTCGAGTTCAGTCCTCACATCCGTTCTGCTCAGTGCTTCACCGGACAAGACCTTCTGCTGTGCTTTCTCCTTGAACTCACTAATTAAAAAGTCACACCCAACGCCCTGCCACAGCGTCTAAGACGCATTCCTTAAACGACAGAAGGTTGACTTTGTTGCAGATGTGGTCTGAATCTCCAAGGATAAACAGCTCTCGGGATGAGGTTGCTATGACAATGTTGTTGCTAGGATAATTCCAAGGATCACAAGCAATACAACTACACAAATAATAATGAACATCATTTTCTGCAAGATAAAGAAAAACATTAATTTTCAATGTATCAAAGAAATCAACAATGCCATCTGCTAACAAAACCCCTCTGGAATTTGGGATACTTTAAAAAATAAGTTCATTATCAAGAAAGAACCTCAAGGTCACAGAAAAGGGAGGGGAATGGAAAACTCCAAAGGCAAAGGTTAAGTTCTAGACACGTGTATGTTAAATTAAATTAATTTAATAAAACATGTGTCCTTAAAACAACTATTTGCTCATAGAAGGAAAAGGAACCATGTGGCCTTGTAATAAACACTTTCTTTTGATCATAATAAAATTCCAGACCTGCTCTAAATTGGATGCATTGTATATCTTTTTAAAACTTTAAATGAAACTATTTCTCACTGGCTGAAAAAAATCCTATCTACCCATTTTTTTTTACATTTAAGCAAGACGAACATGTGTAAGAAACCAACAAGGTCAGGCGTGGTGGCTCACGCCTGTCATCCTAGCACTCTGGGAGGCCGAGGCGGGAGGATCACTCAAGGTCAGGAGTTCAAGACCAGCCTGAGCAAGAGTGAGATCCCGTCTCTGCTAAAAATAGAAAGAAATTAACTGGACAACTAAAAATATATAGAAAAAATGAGCCGGGCATGGTGGCGCATGCCTGTAGTCCCAGCTACTCAGGAGGCTGAGGCAGGGGGATCACCTGAGCTCAGGAGTCTGAGGTTGCTATGAGCTAGGGTGACACCACGACACACTAGCCCAGGCAACAGAGTAAGACTCTGTCTCAAAAAAAAAAAGAAAAGAAAGAAACCAACAAGACCTTAGCTCAGCGTTTCGTTGCATTCACAGCCTAGAAGCAGGCACAGTATAGTATTTAAGGGGTTTTTTTGGTTTTTGTTTTTTTTTAATTAACAAGCATCCCCACACCATTGAAAGTTAGGTCACCTCTGGCTTAGGAAGCATGGTCTCCAGGAAGCTTGTGTGAGGGAGAAGGGAAGGAAGACACAGAAACGGGGGGCACATCATGCTGTTCTCTTCGAAAAGCAAAGATTCATCATTTTAAATTGCGGTTGCCAGCTGCACGCCACATTTTCACCTACGAAAGCACATCTGTGGCACCTGGACACGGACAGCTCTACACCAGAACCAGCACGCGTGCACTCGGTTGACGAAGGCACGATTATGGAGGTGACCCTGCCGTGACTTGCGGGAGCTGCCTTCGGGACAGCACTCTCCTTCAAGTGCTACTCCCCGAGAATACTTCCTGGAGAGCCCCAGCCACTCCCTCACTCTCCTCGCGTGTCTGACTGCGAACCTTCCACCCTCCAGAGGACTCTTTTCCTTTGGCCTCTGACACCTCCCACGAGGCCGCCCGGTGGCCCGGCCCCGCTCCCGCCCTGGACCTGTGCGCTGATCACACCTGCAGCGTCTGCTACGTCACGCATGTCCCCTCTGCCCTCTCTGGCTTTCAGAGTGGTTGCTGACTACACGGCATTCAGAGTGCCGGAATGCAGGCGGCATCTAGTCCCCCGGAGACAGCTCCGCCCCAAGGCTTGGGCTCTCCTTGGTGGAGAGAGGACAGCCGGGGAGTCAACCCAGTTGTGAGTGTGAGTCGTGGCCTTGCCCCAGCTGTCTACGGTGGTGGGGGTCAGGGTCACCACTACAAAGCAGCCTGCACCCTGGCACAGCAGGCAGGTGGCTACAGTGCCCCGCCTAGAGGAGGCAGTTTGCTAAAGGGTGAAGGAACACATTAAAGTCTTAAAAGCATAAAGACATCAATCACTGCCTTCGTATACAGAAGTACCTGCTGGGGTGCACTGGGGTCTGTGTTTTGTGAGTGAGGACCGTTCTGTGCTCATTCTTGTTTGCAGTGCGGGGCTGGAACGGCCGGCCAGGGCACAGGCTCGGTCTGCTCCCGGGCTGCACAGACAGGGGCCTCCTGTGAGGCGACGTCAGCGCTCAGCAGCACCCGGGAAAAGCAGTGCGCTCCACCGAGTCCGCACTAAAACTGTGATTTCATCTCTAATGTAACCATAGTATGGCCACTAGGAAAAACTAAGAAAATAGGTATTTTAGAGAAAATCACGAAAATATTGAAAAATACCATCATATTAGTGAAAAAATGACATGCCATTCTTTTCAGCGGAGCTAGGAGGAAAGACTGAGGACAGTGCACGACTATCCTGCTGCACGACAACAGAGCGCTCAGGGCCCCTTCTGCCTCCGCGAGACAGGAACGTCAGCAAGCACGGCCTCCCGGGGCTCACCCTGCCACCGTCTCAAGTGTCACTGCACAGCCTGCACAGACGTCACGGTGTCACAGAAATAATCTCAAAGACTGAAGAGCAGTCATGACACTCGCCCTGCAAGCCTCCACCTACGAGGACAGACTCAGCAGGGACAGACTGTCCTAGTCTAGACGCCCCGGGTCACATCAGTCTCCTCATCACAACAACTATGCCAACAGACATTCGCAAAGAAATAACCGGTGTGTCCAAGTGTAATCTGCCAGGCAGCAGTCTAGCTTAAGGGTTAATGCAAGAAGGAAGACTCCCACCACATAAGAAAACCAGAAGGAAAACACAAACTCAACAGAAGTTTGGGGAAAGTTGCTAGTTATATAGTGAACAAAAAAAAAAAATAATCCTTGAAATAAATTGAGTACCTTTTATTTGGAACCCTTTAATTAAGAATTAACTGGCATGCTAACAAAATACAAGGTTTTTGTTTTAGTAAGAAAATATTTTTAAACAAAATTGATGCTGTCAAACAGAAAAGTTCAAGGTGGCTCACGTCTGTGATCCCAGAACTTTGGGAGGCCAAAGCGGGAAGATCAACTGAGTTTGAGACCAGCCTAGGCAACAGAGCAAGACTCTGTCTCAAAGATTTAAAAAAAAAAAGGTTCGACAAAGGATTTCAATTTTAGTCAATGCTTTTCTTAGTTTTAGATCCATTCTCTCAATTCCACAGTAAAACTAGTTAGTATATTCTACAAAGCATTAATAACCTTCAGTTGCAATTATTCTGAAAGTTAAAACTGAGACATAAACTACTGCATGTTAGCGTTTCAGCTGAGATTAACCTTCACTGGCGTGGCTGTGGCACTCAGTGAAGGGTAGAGTGACATGCTCTCCCCAGACTGAAAACAGACCAAAGAGATCTCAGAGCTGCTGCTGGCCACTGTCCCCCTGAAGTGACACAAGTAACATTTTATTATTTGTAAGTCTATTAAAATTGGGCAAGCACTGTTATTGGCTAACTGCGAAAATTAGTAAGGAAATGAGTTAATTGGTTACTTACTGCCGCCCTGGCAGGCAGGCACGCACTCTGACGTCCTCCACGCCATCACTTGCCAACTGACAAACCAATAATTAGCGCAATCACGACAACCAGAACCACTGACACAGCCACAATTATCCACTTCTTCTGTCAAAGGAAAGCAAGCTGATTATGTCACGGTTAATGTCATTTGCCACGTTAAAGGACAGCCTTCATTTAAAATAAAACGCTCCATAAGAACTAAGTTACAGGACATCTGCCTACTCCTGCTTGGCAATTCTTAGTTCTCAAAAGGAGTAGCTTTAACTTACTGCAGTCAGATGACGTGAAGAGGAACGGCTATCGACTCCTAGATGTCAGGTTTTGTGGGGAGTAGCGTGGTCACACTGTCGTGGGGCCTCGCGAGGGACTGAGGCACAGGTACCTTTTCACATAGAGAACCCGCCGCCTGCTGCCGCCCTGTGCTGCTGGTGGCACGTCCTGTGCTGCTCCTGACGTTTGTGGGGACAACACCGTCCCCACCGGTGCTGCCGGCCCAGGGCCACGCGCAGCTGCCCGGAGCGAACGTGGGATGCCAGGTGGGGACGGCCACTCTGGGGCAGACGTGGCAGGAGAGCAGGCGGCAGCAGGGCCACACTCGCACCGGCGGGCGGGCGGGCGGCTTTAGTTCTCAGGCATCTCGCCAGGCAGACGCCAGGACTCGGGCGGGCCCACACGCTGGCGCTGCGTGGACGCCGGCGCCCTACGCAGCCGGCTGACTCATCAGCGGGTAAGAACGAGAATGCATCAGACCCACCGTCTCTCTTCTCCATAAAACCAGTGAACTTTCACTACAGTTCTCACTGGACTGACACGCTTAGGTCACGGAGAAAAGGAAGGGAACTGCCGTTTTTGGTGAAAGTCAACTCTGTGCCTGGAACTAAGCTAAGCACTTTATGTGTGTATCTATCTCCTAAATTTACATAAGGGTCAATATTTTAAGAAGCAATCACACAAGACAATGTGAGAAACAGTGTCTCATATTTCAGTGATCACACTGAGATACGCCCAAGGCGAGCGTGGGCCCTGTGGGCTGACGCCACAGCTGATGCCCGTCCTGGGTGAGCGTGCCCACGCCCCTCTGTTCCCGCACACGGCCTCTCTGCTCCCTCCTCGCACCGTGAACTTCTCTCCCGCTGACCTGCGCTGAGCCCCACCCTCCCGGGAGGGCGAGTCCTCTTCAGCGAGGAGCGATGACAAGCACCCCCGCAGCGGCCGGGTGCCACGTGTCAGTCCTGCACACCTCAGGGGGAACGGGGGCTGGTGGGCAGGGACACAACAACACTCCGAGAGCTTCCTAGCCCCTCGGAACTTAAGCTGTGGTTTCATGGTTTTCTTGGAAGAACTTTCATTCACACCTGACACTTCAGAACCAGATACAGGCGGGAATCGTTTACAAAGCCCACGCCACCTCAGCGTCCCTGCACATCAACAAAAGGAGGTGACGTCTGCACCCGAATCTTTATGGCAGCACAATTCACTGTTGCAAGGACATGGAAACAACCCAAGTGCCCGTCAATTCATGAGTGGACTATTAAAATTTGGCATACATATATAATGGAATATTACTCAATTCTAAGAAACGACAGTGATCTAGCACCACTTATATTCTCCTGGACTGAGCTTGAGCCCATTATCCAAAGTGAGGTGACACGAGATTGGAAGAATGGGCTCCACATGTCCTCGCCATCAAACTGGTACCGACTGATGAACACTACGGTGCTCCCGTGGTGGTGGTGCTCTCCAGGGATTCGGGGTTGGGGGTAGACTCACAGCTGAGGGACAGAGTGAGCACTGTGGAGGGGAGGGGTATGCCGCTAACCCTGCTAGGGAGAGGCAAAGATATAAAATGTAACCAAAATGTTTGTACTCTCATAATTTCCTGAAATAGTAAAAGAAAAAAAAAAGGAGGTGACAGTGTGGAACACGCATCTCTCAAGTTTCAGAAGCAGTAGGATAAAATGCCTAAGTTAGTAACGTAAGTTTTAAATTTTGGCCCTAGTAACAAAAACAAACAAACGAAAAATCACACAGGATTCCCTCAACCATCGTGAATGCAAAGTACGTGGGCCTTCAGCGAGACTGTTCTTTTGAGGATCTCTTTAAGCAGGTGCTACAATGAGATTTTAGGTACACAGTCTCAAATAGTTCTCTTCTTTGCTCCAAACCAAAGAATTAGCAAATAACCTAAGTAAGAATAAATGTTCATTGCATAAAATGTGTAACCAACAATTTTTAGGAGAATTTACAATCCCATCAGTTTTGTAACTACCTCCAAATAATGACCCAAGAAACAGAAGTCTAAAATTCAAACTCCTCCCACCTAGAAAAAGGAAATAGCATTGACTTTGGTTGTGAAGGGTTTTAACTACTTAGAACACAGAACGGTGTATGCTCAACATAATTTATCTAATACATTTTTGGAATTTTTATCAGAAAGATTGATTTCAGTTTAAAACAGAACATTTATTTAAGGAATTCTTATTTCTTGAAACACCTTTTAGGCAGGCTTACATTAATGTATTACGACTCGAAACCGAATGAAAAGAAAAACACACTTTAATTCTTTAAAGCCAAACTCACCCTTCTCGCTTTGCTGCGATATTTAACAGCTTTTTTGGTTTCCTCTTTAGCGTGTTCTACGTAGTCTGTGGCATTCATAACGTTTTTTTCTATGTTGTTGATCATTTCACCCTTAAAACGAAAAGTTTCAAACTTAGAAAACATTTTAAATGACTTGATTGTGTATCTTAAGCAGCCATATAACAAAGTGTCTATGAAAACATAAGGTGCATGTGATGGAAATGGAATTCTTTTCACATCGACAGAAAGGTAAAAAGTGAGACCATTTATAAATGCGCCAGATATCAAAGCAATCAACATTTGATGTATATTTTTAAAAGAACCAAAAGGAATGGGCGAAGACGTTGGTGATAAAGGCGTGTGGAGCCGATCGTGAGATGTGCTGCATGTGGACTTGCCTTACAGAGAAGCAGGGTGGAGGCGGCAGTGAGCTCCGGGCGAAGCTGACGTTTACTGATACGCGAGACAGACGAAACACGAAGGATGGCACCTCTTCTAACAGGTGGAAACTGTGGTTCTTTAAAGTATCAGTAAACTAGGGGTAGCTGTGTGCGACACTGAGCTGACAAGTGAAGGAGTGGAAACGTAAGCGGAGTGAGTGCAGTGAGGCGTGGGAGAGCACAGTACCTGGTCCTCTGTCCCCAGCAGACAGAACCTGCAGCAGAGCGCAGCAGAGCGGTGGAGAATGGCGACAGTTAACTCACTCGTCCACAGTGCAAACCTACTAGTAAGCTGTGACTACGCACACATTCCGAATTATACCAGTCGACATAAAGCAACGCTAATAGACCTCTCAAAGGAAACATTGGGACAAAGCTAAGAACAGAGCAGTTTTCTGATGGAGCCCAACGCGACACGTCTGGTATCGGACAACTATGCAGTCTGTGTGCTATAAAATCTTCAGTAGTTACAAGGGAAGCTACCACTCTATGACCTAGTTGGTTTCCTCTGGAACGCTTCCCGAGAGCAAGAAACTGGTGGTAATCCAGCTCTCCACCTCCCGCACCCTGACGGCCACGGGTCGCCCAATCAGAAAGGAGTAACACTGTCCCATCCCCGTGTGGTCTCAGCTGCCGTCAGCAGGTGCCCGTACCTGAGCTGCCCACACACACCTCTGTGACGCGGTCCCTCGCCATGCAGTGTTCTCTAAGAGGTCAGCGAGGCGCGTGGGAACAAGCCCTGCACATGCAGGGACCTCGCATGGCCCGGGCCACCTCAGAAAGTAAGCTGAGCCGACTGGAACCTTCCGAGAGGACGACTCCAGCCACAACAGACCCTGAACTCTCAGGAGCGGCGCGGACGGGATTTACTGGGGTGATTTGATGGGAACTTTTCCACTTCGCCTGCTGGCTACCTGAACTCCACCCAGACACTGAACCCACAAATGACGGGGTCCTTGCCCCACACGGCACCTGGAAAACCACGGGGGACCTCGTTCGGGGTCGCCAGAGCTGGGCGAGCACACCCACACACCCGACAGACAGGCCGCGGCTCCCGCTCCACACTGAACTGTGCGCGGCTCTCTAGACTGCATTAACACCCGGCTCTCTCCCAAGGGGCTTCCCAGCCCCACCCCCGCCTGCGCACTGGTCAGACTGAGCGCACCACCCCGCGTGGACGCTCTTCCTCGTGTCACAGATGATCCCCTGGGGGTTATTCCTCTGGATACTTCTCCCAATTATTGCTGTAATAAATGCTCTTATAGAAAACTTGAAAATACATACACTTAGAGAAGAAAACTAAAATTCCCAGAGCCTCACTGTTGTTACACTGTTTGATGTATTTCTTTCATTCTGTGAATACTGTTTTACACAGCCTGGTTCATGCCGTGTGTGTGTGCGTGCATGTATGTATGTGTTTACACACAGTTATATGTATATATGGTTATACACATAAGATCTTTTGTATCTCCCTTTTATCTTAATTCTAGCACAAACATTTGTATAATTCATTAAAAATTCTCTACACACAGAAGTTTATATTGCCTTATGTTTGCCCAAAAAGCTGACCTATGAACACACCATAATTAAAATTACCCAGAGCCAGACACGGTGGCACACGCCTGTATTCCCAGCACTTTGGGAGGTTGATGGGGGAGGATTGCTTGACACTTGAGGCCAGGAGTTTGAGACCAGCCTGGGCAACATAGCATGACCCTGCCTCCATAAAAAAATTTTTTAAAAAATTATCTGGGCATGATGCATCATGCCTGAGTCCTAGCTACTTGGGAGGCTGAGACAGGAGGATCACTCAAGCCCAGGAGGTCAAGGCTACAGTGAGCTGTGATCGTGCCACTGCCCTCCAGCCTGTGTGACAGAGCAAGACCCTATCTCTAAAACATAAAAATATAAAGAAAACTTTTGGTTAACCAGACTAGTCCCTTACTTTTGAAAGATTAAGCTGTTTCCAGCGTTTCAGTGTTACACTGTAATCAACTTTTGAATTTTGAGGCTGGACCTAAAATGACGGCTTTCCCAGACTCACAGTGAGATCGAGCACAAGACCCCCCTCCCCCCCCCGAGCGGCGTGACGCCCGTGGTCACCTGGGTCTCCACGAACATGGCCATGTCCATGAACATGTCGTGCAGCTCACGGATGCTGGTCTCCAGCTTCATGATGTCCTTATGCCGAGACTCGATCTCATTGAGAGCTTGTCTAGTAATTTGTGAATCTGAAATAATCTTGGAAAAACAGAAACAAAGGAGAGTGTCACTGAGCGCATGCCTGGCGCGGTGGTGGGGACAAGCAGGCACGCGGCGCACAGGGCGGGTGCACGGGGCGCGGCGGCGCGGGCGCACTCACGTCGCACGTAAAGACGGACGGCCTCCCGCTCTCCAGCATCTCCTCCAGCTCCGCGTCCGTGGTGGTCCGCCCGGCTGCAAGAGCAACGATGAGCCACTCACGACGCGGCACAGCTTGGCAACAGGCCCTTCCCGCCCCGCGCCGGCCGCTAAACTCTAACTGGGCTGCGCACGTTTACAACAAGGCCGCTCTCCTCTCTCAAATACCTGCGCAAGGCAGGTGTGAGAGATGAGAGAAATGAACCCGAGACCAGGAAACAGAAAAGCTGAAAACACTCAGGAAAACTTTATAAATGTCATAAATAATAAAATCTCATTTTATTGATAGTACTAGTGAGAAACAAGTATAAACGGGAAATTGATGACTTGGCACATCACTTTTCCTACAAGTGAAAGCTCTGACTTGTGGGAAGGCGGTCGCGCCAAATGCAGAATCCGTTAAACGACATAAAGACCAGTAATGAGGGTCAGATGTCTTAACACTTTCCACATTTTGACGGTTAATATTTTCCTTTTTTTGTTTTTGAGACAGAGTCTCGCTCTGTTGCCTGGGCTAGAGGGCCGTGGCGTCAGCCTAGCTCACAGCAACCTCCAACTCCTGGGCTCAAGTGACGTCCTGCCTTGGCATCCCAAGTAGCTGGGACTACAGGCATGCGCCACCATGCCCAGCTAATTTTTTCTATTTTTAGTTGTTTGGCTAATTTCTTTCTATATTTTTAATAGAGATGGGGGTCTCACTCTTGCTAGGCTGGTCTCAACCTCCTGAGCTCAAGCGATCTTCCCACCTGGGCCTCCCAGAGTGCTAGGATTACAGGTGTGAGCCACCGCACTCAGCCAATATTTTCCTTTTAAGTAAAATGTGTTAATGCTTTCTAAGGAACATGTACACAAGCTTCTGAAAAAACCTGATAATTTCAACTTTTCACAGTCTGTGCCAGAAAAGGCAAAATTAAATGGATAAAAGTCATAATAATTAAAATACCACTTAATGTGAATGTTCACAATAGCATTATTCATAATTGCCAAAAAGCGGAGACAATCCAAACGTCCATCACCTGATGAACGGCTAAACAAACAGTGGTCCGTCCCCGTGATGGAACGTTACTAGGTTTGGTTGGTTTAAAAAAAAAGAAGCCCTAACGGGTCCCCGCGTTCTACAGCACTGGTAAAACAGAGACGGAATTCCTCTTCTGAAGGTAAAGCACCCTGAGGTGAGGCCCCAGGGAAGAGCGTCCCTAACGGGCACGTGGCTCACTCACTTATCTCCAGCTGGCGCTGGATGCGCCCTTTGCTGCGCTCCCGGAACAGCGTCTGCGCCTCGTTGTACTCCGTCATGGCCTCCACGAACTTCCGCGACAGCACGGAGTGCTGGCAACGCAGAGGAACACCGCGCTGATGTAGCGGCCACTGCCCCGCCGCAAGGGGCGCATGGGAGCGTTACACCTGGACACGCAAACTAGGCAGCACACTCCTCCAGACAGAACACGCGATGGCAAGGTGCCCCAGAGCAGAATCCGTGCTGAGAACTTTACGCGCATCGCCCGACTCGGTGCTCACAGAACCCTGCTGTGTTGCTGGCATGCCCATTTAAAGAAGAGAAAACCTTGGTCTAGGGAGGCTGGCTCACCCGAGCCACAGGCTTCACTGACCGAGACGGAATCCGGCTGAGCCCAGCAGGCCGAGCCCAGAGCAGGGCGCACTGCTCCCTCCCCTCTTTGCTGCTCCATGGCCCCTAAAAGGTGTCCAAACGCTACCATCATTTGGACAATTCTCTGCTCTTCAGAACAGACTCTGCTGACGGGCTGAACAGGCTTTTCTCCATAATAAGGAGATGTACTCTATAAATACCGTACCCTTTTTATGGAGAAAGGCCATGAGGATAAAAATGACAGTAAAGATGAAAGTAGTTTGAGTCTGAAAGAAGAAAGTAAAAACACTCATTCTTCAATGTCACTTCACTCTAAATGAGGCTGATCTCAAACCTGGGTTCTTCGTATCCGAAGATCTACTGAGGTCCGGTTCCCACTCTCGTCCTGATCGAAACTTTGTTCAATGGCTAGAAACAAACAGGAGAGAGTTACTTTTTGAATTTATAAGGGAAAGGTTTTTTTTTCCTGTTTTGAGACAAAAACAGGTTTTTGTTTTCTTTGAGGCAGATGCCATGGGCTAGGCTGCCGTGGCATCATCATAGCTCACAGCAACCTCCAACTCCTGGGCTCAAGCGATCCTCCTGCCTCAGCCTCCCGAGTAGCTGCGACTACAGGTACACTGCCACACCCAGCCTTAGTTCTTCATTTAATCTGAAGTATCAGTGAGAAATCATGATTCATTTTCACTTAAAAAGTCCAAATCTGTCCACTGAAAAGGCCTAGAGAAAAATGACCAAACCACCGCCCTACACTGCAACACACACCCGCAGCATGCCCAGCTCGGCTTCTAAACCCCACCCCGCACCGCAGGCATGGGGCTCCCGGGAGAAGAGCCTGACCCCAGACATCCTGTATGGGGCAGGAAGTATACGAAATATGCATGGATCATCTTGTTGTGACAAACAGCAGGAAGGCTACAAAGACTACAGGGTCATGGAGAACTCTCAGGAATCAGCTCCTGCTGGCCCACGAGGGACCCTCGGAGCATGGACAGTAACCGCGGCAACGATACGTCAGATACACGTAAATCCGTGTGCTCAAAACAGCATGTGGGGGCATGCCCGGGAACCAACCCGTGAAGATTGTGCCAAAGAGAAAGAATCCACCATGATCCTCTTTCCTATACATCTACACCTCAGATGACCAAGGCATTGGAGAGGAAAGGTTTATTTTTGGAGAACTATGCCAGCTACTAAACAAAGAAGGAATAATAAAATCAGAATAGCACTGTTTGCAATTCTAATGAATTTATGGATCTTGGAAATAATCATTAATTTTTGATAATATCACATAATAAAATGTTGTTATATCTTTTGTTTAAGAGACGAGGTCTCGGCCGGATGCAGTGGCTCACACCTGTAATCCTAGCACTACTGGGAGGCCGAGGCAGGGGGATTGCTGGAGGTAAGGAGTTCAAAACCAGCCTGAGCAAGACCCCGTCTCTACTAAAAATTGAAAGAAATTAATTGACCAACTAAAAATATATATACGAAAAATGAGGCCGGGCGCGGTGGCTCAAGCCTGTAATCCTAGCACTCTGGGAGGCCGAGGCGGGTGGATTGCTCAAGGTCGGGAGTTCAAAACCAGCCTGAGCGAGACCCCGTCTCTACTAAAAATAGAAAGAAATTAATTGACCAGCTAAAAAATATATATATAGAAAAAATTAGCCGAGCATGGTGGCGCATGCCTGTAGTCCCAGCTACTCGGGAGGCTGAGATAGTAGGATCGCTTGAGCCCAGGAGATTGAGGTTGCTGTGAGCTAGGCTGACGCCACGACACTCACTCTAGCCTGGGCAACAAAGTGAGACTCTGTCTCAAAAAAAAAAAAAAGAAAAAAAAAAAGAAAAATGAGCCGGGCATGGTGGCGCTTGCCTGTAGTCCCAGCTACTGGGGAGGCTGAGGCAGGAGGATCACTTGAGCCCAGGAGTTTGAGGTTGCTGTGAGCTAGGCTGACACCACGGCACTCACTCTAGCCTGGGCAACAAAGCGAGACTTTGTCAAAAAAAAAAAAAAAAAAAAAAAAGAGACGAGGTCTCGATATGTTGCCCAGGCTGGTCTCCAACTCTCTCAGGTAGCTGGGACTACAGGTGCGTGCCACTGCGCCCCTTGCTGTCACATCTTAATATAACCATTAACACCTTAATATGACCATTAAGATATAACACCTGTAATCAGATGCTGTATCTTTACATTAAAAACCTACAAAAACCACCTGAATCAGGGCAAGTCTGGAGACCTTAACTACCAACCCACCACAAATACAGAGGACAGTGGAACCTACTAGAAACACTACAGGGTGGAATCAGCCAACCTAAAGCCTGGCAAGTTCTATAGAACAAATGACCCAGTTTCTCCAACCAAAAGAAAAAAGATGAAGGGAGAACCGATTTTTTTTTTTAAATAGGATTTTAAAGAGTCTTATGAGACATATCAACCGATCAAGGGTTTGCTCCTTATTTTAGGATCCAATTCAAGAAAACTGTTCAAAAAAAAAAATTGTTAAGATCACTGGGGGGTGAGGGGGGCCCAGGCAGACAAAAATCTAAGGGAAGAGCACAGCAGATGAAGAAACGTCAAATTCCCCACCACAAGAATGAGGCCGCAAGAATGAGGCCAGGCGCTAGCACTCTGGAGGCTGAGGCAGGAGGAGCACTCAAGCCCAAGAGTTGGAGGCTACAGTGAGCTACAATGACACCATTGCACCCTAGCCTGGGAAACGGAGCCAGACTCTCAAGAAAAAAAGAAATTGGCAATTTATTTTAAAGGCTCCTTTACCTTCTCAAACACCTGAAATGTAGCCCAAAATGTCATAAAAAAAATAGTAGTATGACAATTTATAAGCAAATACATAATCTTACTGAATATGAATCAGAACTCTGAAATACAAACAAATATTTTAAAGTGGTCACAATTTTAATTTTTGAAAATGTAGAAGAATAAAAACCCTATGCGGAAGAAAACAACAATTACCCATACTTCCACCGTTGATAATTAAACGTAAAACTTTACACTTACCCTTTAACTTGGCTCGAATTTTATTAGCCGTTTTCTTGATTTCTTTGTTCAGATCTTCAAGCTCTTCTTTTATTTCTTTAAAAATTTAAAACAAGGCATTTGAGCTTGTAACACCCAACATAAACAATGCCCAATAAATTTAAACGAAACAATGTTCTTAGTAACTACTCAAGTCACTCTCCTCCACCACGGAAGAAAAGCTGCCGAGTGTACCAGTGGTTCTCCAAGAGCAGTGCCTGGGCCAACAGCCCCTCTTTCGGGCGAGAGCTCGGCAGAAACGCACATTCTTGGGCCCTGCCCTGCACCTGCTCAGTCAGAGACTTTGCGATCTGAGCTTCAGAGCCCTCCTGATGACACCTAAGTTTGAGATTTGCTGGTCTATAACCAAGTAATGGATGCATTAGCTGATTAAATCCATTGCTAACACTCAGGCCTGAAAAAGGAAAGGAGAAATTTAACCACATTCTGAAGGAAAAAAAAGTCTCCAAGTGTCTAGTGTTCTCTCTGCTGTCATGCAGCAGCCACCACTCTGCCCACCCTGGAGCCGGCACCCTGGAGCTTCTGGGACAGCCAGGACTCTGAGAGGGAGCCCCCCCCCACTCCCCGCCCACACTGGCAGCGGTGGACACGGGCGGCCTTACGGGCGAAGGCCAGCGGGCCAGAGCAGCGCCAGTACTCCAGGATGCAGCTGGGGACAGGCGCATGTGCTTTTGTGCTGGCTGCCTGGGATGTCATAGCAGGCAGGGGACGTCTGCCCCACACTGGAAATTCATGCTTGCTAGTCCAGTGGCTAAAGTGACCTGAGAGCTCTCTCTCTCCTGCACAGAAGTTGCTGGGGAGGCAGAAGGCCCCGCCTGTCTCGGGAGCCCTTTTGTCATTTTAGAGAGTCCTGCACGTAACTCTCACCCAATCACACACACATCAGCCAGGGAGAAGGCACAAGTTACCACTGCAGACCACCTGACCGAGAAAAAAGAACAAAAACTCCCAGAGATGCCGACGCTCTTCTGAGCAACCCTCCCAAAGGCACACGGCGACACCCCAGAACCTGCTGTGCACCAGCACGTGCCGAGTGTTCCCCAGCTCAGCTCTGCCCTCAGAGCAGCACGCAGCCACTCGCAGGGTCACACTGGCTCCTGGAGCACGTCCAGAGCAGTCTAGTGCCTTTAGAAAAGTCACAGGAGAAGACTGCTAACGGCATCTGAATCGCCAACACGACACACCTCCATCACTCTGCATTTTCAGTTCTCACAGCCGCAACAGTTTTTGAATAGGAGCAAGCACCCGAATTTTGTCTAACATAGTCATGCCTGAGCCTGTACAGTACGATTTGTATTTCAATATGTAAATTACTCTCATTTTAGGTCTCCTTTGCATTACAGTTTAGATACATGTTTTTGAAAAGTACAGAAGTAGACAGATATTACCTGTGAATTTCACTTTAGAATGGTAAAGTCAACACCAAACGACTGTTGTTAGTATAAAAGGGAGCATTTAATGGGACTCAGAGAGACTCGCTGTGAATAAAGAGGGGGCGGATCTGGGGCTCGGCCTCCAGCCCAGGACCCCGGTCAGCGGCAGGAGGGCTGCCGCCTGCACGGGCTGATCCTGACACCCTCGGACCCAGCCACCGCCGAGGACACCCAGGCTGTCGGGTGGTCGTGACCACGGGCAGAAGCAGCGAGCCTGCCAGTGGGTGACAGTCCCACTCTTGCACCGGCACGTGACAGCAGGACTCACTCCTGGGGTGAAGACACCCTTCGGGATGGGGGTGCTTGGGAGGGAGGTGCTGACGTCCTGCTAGACAGGCATGTCGGGCACAGGCAGTCAGAGAAATAAGAGAGGTTACCACGTTGACCCTACACGTCACCGAGAAAAGAACGGGAGACTAGGAACCTTCTCTTGTAGTGGATTAAGAAACCCAGATCAATGCTCCATGAGAAGAGTCAGAAAGGATGGACGCAATGTTCTTCTTAAATCTGTGTAAGCCAGCAGAAACCTACACAGAGAGGGAAGACGGTTGGGAGGCGGCCCGGCACTGGGGCAGCTGGGACCAGGGCACCTGCCAGCTGCACTAGCGCAGGGGGTGGGGAGCTCTGTGGGCGCCGGCTGCGCCCTGCGGGTGAGCCCAGCTCTGAACCATCTCAGTCCCTGCAACTAGACTCAGAACTGCTGGTGCTCCCGGCCATCTGCCAGAAATAAAAACTAATCACCTCTGCGAAAAGAAAATACCATCTAGGAATCAAATTTTGCCACCAATAATTCATATATAAAGCTCAAAATGAAATAAAAAATAACCAGGCAAACAAAGAAAAAATATGGATGAAACCCAACAAAAACAACAGACACCACAAATAGATCCACAGGGCACCAGTGAGTGAATGGAGCTATCGGACACAGACGTTATTTTATTTTAAAAGGGGTAAAATATTTTACCCCTTTTAAATTATTTAAAGGGGTAATTATTTTAAAATGGGTAAAATATACAAGACTATGAATTTTGTCAGAGACTAGGACAGTATAAAAAAGAACCAAACAAAATTCTAAGAGTGAAAACCAACCCAAAAGTAACTCTATGGGTGAAGAAAGATTCCCTGACCTGAAAGATAATAAGCTGAAAAGAGATCAGAAGACAAGTTAGAAAGAAAGTTAAAAAACAAAATATGGAGAGACAAAATGATGAAAAATACAGAACAGACAGTATGAGACAGAAAGGATACAGTGAAAACATCTAAAATACGTGTAACTCAAGTCCCAAGGAGAGACGGCAAAAAAAGGAGCAAGGATGAAACATGAGGTAACAACGAAGGTTTTTCCAAAACTGCCAGAAAACATGAATCCAAAGATGCAAGAAGCCTTATAAGGGTAAGTGAAAAGAACCCACATCTCAAAACATCAAAGTAAAATTGCTAAACCAAAGACTAAAAACCAACTACCTTAAAAGCTCCAATTAGCTGACTTAAAAAAGACAAAAGACACTGCAAAAATATATTTAAATCTCTATAGTGGTGAAAGAAAACAACTTCCAAACTAGAATCCTATACTCAGTGAAAATATCCTTCAAGAATAGGATTAGAACAAGGATAATTTCAGACAACAGCATGGCCTCACTGAAGGAAATAACGGAGTTCTTTACAAAGCAAAAAAAAATCTCAGACAGGAGTTTTGAGACACAAATGAAAAAAATGAGTAATAATGACATGAATAAACATCTGGTTAGACCATGTGCATATTAACTATACAGCAACATAAAGTAACACCTTGGGATGGAAACATACAAACATACTCGTATACACACCAACGACACGTAAATCAGGGGACGGGGCGGAAGTTATCTCACGTCCTTGCCTTACCTCAGAAGCAGTAAAAACACAAATTTAGATTAGACTTTCACAAGTCAAGAATGCATACTGTAATTTATAAGACACCCAATAAACCACAATAAAAAGTATACATAAGCCAGCTACCAGGGGAGGGGGCAAAATTCCTAAACATCAATCCAAAACAAAGTATGAAGAGAGAAAAAATAGACATAGAACAGGTAAGAAAAATAAAGAGCAAGTAAGAGCAGGAAATTCAATCTCATTATATCAATAATCCCAGCAAATAAATAGCCTGGAAGTACTAAAGACAAAAAATTATCAAATTGGATAAAAAGACAAAATCCAACTATGTTTTCCTCACAAGAAAGAGGAACATCTAAAATATAAGGACACAGAAAGATGAAAAGAAAATTGAGAGTAAAGCATCGACTATGGACGCGCCATCCGAAAGACAACCGGCAGGGCTGTATGGAAACCAGGCAACGCGGGGTGAAGGCGCAGGCGCGACCAGGGCAGAGTGCGACACGGGAGGACGGGGCTCGACCCCACAAACACAGTGACAACCGGCAGGGCTGTATGGAAACCAGGCAACTCGGGGTGAAGGCACAGGCGCGACCAGGGCAGAGCGCGACACGGGAGGATGGGGCTCGACCCCACAAACACAGTGCGCCCCAATCCTCTGTCCAGGCTGCACATGCACCTGGACGGAGGCTGGAGATAGAAAACACAGCGGCAAAGGGTATTACTTGGGCAGTTCTTGAAATGAGAACACAGACTGTGGATCAGGGGATGGTGGTTTACCCCGGTAAATGTTGAGAGTTAGACAGTTAGACACTTACGCTTTGGGGACACAGAGAACACAGACTGTGGATCAGGGGATGGTGGTTTACCCTGGTAAATGTCCTGAGTAAGACAGTTACGCTGTGGGGACACAGAGAACACAGACTGTGGATCAGGGGATGGTAGTTTACCCTGGTAAACGTCCCGAGTTAGACAGTTACGCTGTGGGGACACAGAGAACACAGACTGTGGATCAGGGGATGGTAGTGACCCCGGTAAACGTCCTGAGTAGACAGTTACGCTGTGGGGACACAGAGAACACAGACTGTGGATCAGGGGATGGTAGTGACCCTGGTAAAGGTCCTGAGTTAGACAGTTACGCTGTGGGGACACAGAGAACACAGACTGCGGATCAGGGGATGGTAGTGACCCTGGTAAACGTCCCGAGTAGACAGTTACGCTGTGGGGACACAGAGAACACAGACTGTGGATCAGGGGATGGTAGT
>VSMD01013989.1:0-21061 GCA_008750895.1 Mirza zaza
TCTCTCTCTCTCTCTCTCTCTCTCTCTTTCTCCTCTTTGTCCACTAGGTGAGGGCCCACCAGGAACATGGCTGTCTGCAAACCAGGAAGAGGGCCAACATCAGAAACTAAATTGGCCAGCACCTTGACCTTGGCCCCCTCCCCCAGCATCCAGAACCAGGAGAAATGCCTGTTATTTAAGCCACCCAATCTGTGATATTTGTTATAGCAGACCAAACTAAGATGAAAGTCTTCTTTAAAAAGAGGAAACTTTTCTTCATAGGGTTGATTGGAAAATCAAGTGGCATAATGCATATACATTACCTATCTCAGTCCCAGTGCATCATGAGAAATCAATATGCAGTAGGTACTATTGTTCTTACTAAGATAAAGTTCAAAATGCTGATCCAAGAAATGTCACCAACAAATAATAGTGAGAAATGGCATAAATAATAATGCACAAATGAAACCTGTATATGTAGAAAGGTATAGAAAAGGAAAAACAAGGCCAGAGAGGTCAAAATAGTAAGCTGCCTCTTGTCATAAAGAGAAATGGAAGCTTCTTTGTATTAATAAAAAATAAATACATAATTAAAAGATTTTATGCAAAAGAATGCCTGACCACTTTAACATTTTAATAAATATACACATAACATATATACACATACATGTATATGTATACACACAGATATAGGAAATATATATATAATATGACATATATATAAACACACACACATATGTATGTTCTGGCAACTATCCTGAGGAATGGATAAGAGACACAGGAAGCAGGCAGAAGAATTGAAAGCAGAGGTGTGCTGGAGCCCACTCATTTTCCAGCTAGAAATTAGAAAGAACTGATTGTTAAATATTCTGTAATTTTTCTAGCTGGTTGTTTAACATATGACATAAAATCAACAGAAGTGGTGATAGTTACACCGTTGCAATTGGCAAATGCTACAAAATCAGGGCTCTCCCATGGTTACTGATACAGTTTAAATTAATATCTACCATTTTTCTAACTGTATTCTATTCGTTGCATGTGTTCTTTTTTTCTTTGTCTCCTCTTTTTCTGCCTTTTACAGTTTTAACTGGTGATTTTATGATTTTTCTTTCCTCTCTCAGCATATGAACTATACTTCTTATTAAATTTTTTAGTAGTTGCCTGAATGTTTCCAAAATATATCTTAAGTTATCTAAATCTACCTTCAAATAAGACTGTATTGCTTCACAAATAATACCTTATAACCAAGAATTCCCAATTCTTTCATCTCTTTCCGTATGACATTTGTATCACTCATATCATTTACCTATACACTTTAATTATTGAACACATTATTCTTATTATTACTTTAATGAAATGGTTATCGTTTAAATCAATTAATAATGTGAAAATTTTTTGAAATTTATCTTATCTTCATATATGCCCGCAATGATGCTCTTCTTTTCTCCATGTAGATCTAAATTTCTAATCTACATCATTTTTCTTTTCCTGAAAGATTTTTAACAGGTCTTGCAAGGCTTGCCTGCTGACAACAAATTTATGGTTTTCGCATGTCTGAAACATCTTTATTTCTCCTTCACTTTTCAATGGCAATTCTTCTATATATAGAATTCTGGGTCGGTATGTCTTTTCTTTCAATCTTTTAAATACTTCACTCCACCCTCTTCATCTTCTTCCTGCTTGCAATGTTTCCAACAGGAAGTCCACAGTAATTCTTGAAATCATTTCTATATAATAAAATGTTTTAATTTTCTCTGACTTCTAACGAGATTTCCCTTTTTCTTTTTTTCCTGCACTTTGAATATGATATGCTCAGATATGATCCTTTTATCTTTATCATGCTTGATGTTATCTGAGCTTCTTGCACCTGAAGATTTCAGTCTCTTATGAATTTTAAAACTTATTTGGTCTACTAAAAAAAAATTTAGTCTGCAAAAAATATTTTTTATTCCACCAAGACTAATCAAGAAAAATAAGAAAAGGTAATATAAAAGATCAATAACAGGAATGTAAAAAAATGACACTACAGATAATACATATATTAAAAGGATAATAAAAGAATATTGCAAACAATGTTATGCCATGAAATTTACTTATTTAGTCATAATAGATGAAATTCTTATAATGTGCAGCTTACCAAAACTGTCTCATAAAAAAATAAAACATCTGAATATGCCTATATCTATTATATAATTCATAACCAAAAATCTTTCCATAATGAAAGTTTTGGGAATAGATACTTGATGAATTCTATCAAATATCTGAAGAGAAAATATTAACAATCCTAAACATACTCTTTTAGAAATACAGGTTCACTGTCATGCAAAAATTAAATAAAGATATTACACAAAAAGAAAAAAAGGACAATCCCCTCACAAAAATAAATGTGAAAACATTTTTTAAATATTTTAAAAACAAGCCTATCAATATGTAAATAAATGCTAATGGATCATGAAAAAGTATATTTTATCTCAGGGATGTAAGATTGGTTTAACATTTAAAATGCAATCACCCTTTCCTGTTTCTTGAGAAGGAAACACCTATTTCCTTGTGCAAGTAGCTAATGACTCTATAAATCTATAAATCAATTTTGCTAACTGAAGCTCCCATACTAATTAGTTTTCATTCTTACCCTTAGGGACAATCAGTTGGTGAAAGTCTTTAACACTCTTCATTTACATTTTCGTCTCAGAGAACACAAACCTTCTCAAAAGCCTTTATCCATTGGACCTACAATGGACCTTAAAAGCTCTAACTATGGTTTCTTGATGTGATTGCTCTTCTACTACTCTTGCTTTTCTCCTTACAATCTTTCTGCTTTTTCTTAGACTGATGGCTAGGTACTGGGTGACAAACGTTTTCTATGAAGAGCTATGTAGTAAAATCTTTAGGCTCTGCAGCCCAGATGAATCCTCCTGTAGCTTGTCAACTCCACAGATACACCACGGCACAGACATTGACAATGCATAAGTGAGTAAATACAGCTGTATTTCAATAAAACTTTATTTACAGAAGCAGATGTTGGCCATGTTAGCATTGTCCCATAGACAGTAATTTGCCAATATCTTGTACAGGATATCACTATGGTGGGAAATTTTCCCGGAGATCTTGAATGACACTGGGAATTAGTACTTGAGATGTTAAAAAGTCATGCAGGTTTATCCAGACATTTTCCCTCCTGTCAAGTGTTCTTGTGTGTTCTATTAGTGAGCTTTCTGTGTGACGGCACAAATGAATAATTGGCCACTGCCTCAGAGACAGGAAAAATGCCCAATTTTGTAAGCATTTCTTTGCTTCATCTATTAAAATTGCATCTGCACAATCCATCTATGGATTATGGAGAATTTTTCTGAATTCTCTTTATTGGTGATAGCAATTTGTGTGCTGTATGTTGAAGTCCTAATCGAGGAAGTTGCCACACATGAAGGATTACAAGTAAAGAGGCAGAAAAATGTCCTGAAACACAGTCATTCCTGCCATATGTCCCTGCCCTCTGACCTCTGGACTGGGTCCTAATATCTAATATACCTACTAAGGGATATTAATATCCCTACTCTAACATCCCTACCAAGTACCTTAAAACCACCTCTGTACACTCTTATTAACAGCAACCTAACGCCTGCAAAAGGAAACTATGAATATCCAAAAATGCTCGTGGCCATCACTCCACAAATCCTCCCTGCTTCTTCTTGACTTATTCCTACCTTGGAAAAGATATTCATAAGGTTTCACATGCAGACTTCAACTCTTCTGCTATGACCCTACTTTGGAATGAGACAGTCAGCGTTATTCTGCTCCGGATGTTGGCTCACATCATTTGTCTGTGTTATCTGGGAAGGAAACCAAAATATTTCTTCCCAAAACATTGGGCATTTTTAAGTTAAAGACACTGAAAACACAGAGGGACACTGCCTCAGCCTCTGCTTTCCTGGTGGCAGGACATAAAGCCACCCGTACTAGAGACAGCACTTGCCCATCATCAGCCCAGAGAAGGCAGCACCAGGCACCTGAGGACTCTGCGAACCGACTTTACTATTTTCTCATTTAAAAGACTGATATAGCTCTGTCCTTTGTCTTCTCACTACATAGATTTCTGGCTCTTTGTTGAATACTATTTGAACACAGCCCCTAAGAGGTTGCCTGGAGAGAGAAATATTAATACTTTTGGACTGAGGCCTCTCCCATGTGATGAGTACAGCAGGCATTAATATATGTTTGCATGCTTTTCCTTTGTCAATTGGACTTGTTTTTAAACGAGCGTCTCAACTAAGAAGCCAAAAAGGGGAGGAGAAGTAGAAATTCTGTTTTCTCACCCACAGATGAGAGCTCTGCAGGGTCTCTGGGGCCCCTTTTAACGGTCATGGCCACATCCTGTTTCCACATCAGATAGTGGCATATAAATAACACCATCTTCTGGCTGGTGCCGTTTATTTGACATCTGGGAGTCTCAGTGCCCTGAAGGGCGCCCAGAATCTTTGCAAGAGGAAAAAAAAACACTGCTAATATAAGTGTTTAGCAGCCTCCTTACCCTGCCAGAAATTCAGTACACTTCCGGGAATGTCCAAGCTTCAATGTTTTCATGATATGAGCTTACTATCCACTTGTTTTTACCCATTAGTAATGCAGACAGCAAAGAGCAATCAGGAATTTAATCATTGAGTTAAAGTAGCCTAGTCATGGGCAAGGGGACAGCTAGTGTCAAACTCCCTTAAATATAATGGGGGAAAGATTTACATGTTCATAATGATTTTCTGATCTGGCAAGTCCCAGATTTGTCAACTAATAACTGGGTGAATGTTTCAGGTAGTATTTAAATTGATAGTGATTTCCTAGCACACATTCCCCCACCCAGGAGGTGCAGTCATGACACGGAAAATGTAGGGCACCCAGAGGAGGCCGCTTGCCGCCTCCCCATCGCTCCTCATCTCCGCAGGCCGGCAGTGCGTGTGGCCAGTTGGAGGGCACGCTGCTGGGGCGGGGCCCCACGGTTAAGCGGCCTGAGGCCACAGGGCCCAGGTGCCCCCTGCTTCTGGGCCCTGTGCCACTGACATCCGCTGTCCAGCCTCCCCTCCCCCCAATGCTCATGCACGGCAGCCTCCTGTCAGCCAGCTGCGTTGCTCGCATGATCCTGATTGGGTAATTTTTGAATCCCACTGTTGCTGATTGGATGTTAAAGCTTGTTGCTGATTGGATGTTAAAGCTTGTAGTTGATTGGATGCTTCTTGAGCCCTACCAAAGGTATAAAAGCAGGAGGAGAACAAGGAAGTGGGGCAGATCAGAAGACATGAAGAGGGCTGTAAGACTTGCTGGGTTGAGCCTGCCGAAAGAACTGTTCTCCGACTCTTCGTGTGCCGCTGGGTTCTTTCCCCGGTGAAGAGCTGTGACACTAGCTGTACATGTTGCGGTAACAGTCAAGTACTGGTAGCAATAGATGCTTTTACAGAGATCTCCTCCTGCCTCCCCATTCAGTGTGAAGGAAAGGAGGGAGACCTGGCTGGGTGGCTCATTTTGCTTCTCTTACCTTTGAGCCTCATTCCAGGGAATATAGGTCTCTAATGATCCACACATGAAACTGCTCCATAAAAAAGTTCTAATGTCGGAAATTCTTTCAGCTATTGACATTTGTAAAGAAAAAAAAATTTGTGTGTGTGCACATTTATGAATTATAAGTGTAATTTTGTTACATGGATATGTTGCACAGTGATGAATTCAGGGCTTTTATTGTGCCTATCACCCAAATAATATATATTGTACCCATTAAGTAATTTCTAACCATGCACTGCACTCTTTGCCCTCCCTCTTCTTATTTTGGTAAAGATAATTACAGGAAGGAAGCTGGTAATTTTCCTGACAAAGAAAATCAGAATCGAAAGCTAAAAGCATTGATGGGTGGAGTCTCAACACAGTTTCACAACTCCTTTCTGCCTGGAGCCATTGTAAGTATGAAACAGCCAGCATTAGTCAAGTTATCAAGTGACTCTAACCAGGGCATTTTTTTTCCTTGTTGTCTTTAGAAATATTTTGCTTTCTTAGCATTTCAGGAGATTACAACATCCTGCAGCTCAGTTTCTGAGAGCTTTTTTTACTGATTTATCTCTCTACTGAAAACAAGCATTGATTCCTGCATTTCTGAAAACCTCAAGATCTAGACTACTGTTGAAGAAATTTGCAGTGAGGTGAGTCCTGTGGGTATTATTTGTAGAGGAGATCTGGGTTCTTCCTTGAAATCCACAAGATCACAAGGAAGAAATCAGTATTGGTTCTTCCAGCTGTGGGGGGAGGGGAGTAGGACTGATGTCAGCTGCACTCAGGAAACTGAAAACTGCAGTTGCTTGATTCTAATCCTTCACTTACTTAGAAGAATAGTATTTTTTAATTCCATCACAATTGAAGCCTGAGAAAGTGGAAATGCATTTTGACCATTGCAGATTTTAAAATTAATTTTCTGAGTGTCTATTAATATAAGTTGTAATTTGGAAAAAGGCTTTGCTTGTCCTGGCTGGAGGGTGCTCCGGAACTCGGTGGCTGTGATGGGGCCTGGGTAAAAGACAAGAGAGTGGTGTGAAAGAGTCATGAAATAATATTAAGCAAAAATCACATCTGGACATAAAGCTGTATCTTATGGTATTATACCCATTTTACAAAACATGAAAACCAATAAACACTCGGAGTAGAAATTTCTCAGTTTCACAAGTACAGATCCAATGAGTGATGTGTTAATATTTTCATAAGTATGTTTAACTTACTTTAGCTCCATTCTACCTGTGAACTAAAATAAAATTTTAAGGCTCCCCTCACCAGCTGACTAAATGGACCCCCTCGGGTCCAAAAGAATATCCTAAACCTAAATTGTCTGCCAAAAGGAAGGAGGTCAAATATGCCTCATCATGCCCCCCTCCCTTCTTAGAGACATCCTTTATAACCCTTAACAGACCTAAGGGTATGGAAGGGTCCTCAATTTACACAACAAATCTATGTCTGGGGGCTTATCTCTGATAACAGCTCCTTGTGTTAAAACATTCCTAACCTTTAAACAAAGCTTCATGTCTGTAACCAACTGAATGTTGGTTAGAAATGTACCACTTTTTTGGGTCAAGCCAATGTATGCCTCCCACGTATTGATTTATGACTTTACCTATAACCCCTAACTCCCTGAAATGTATAAAACTAAACTGTAACCCAGCCACAGCAAGTCCACTTGCTCAAGGCTTCTTGGGAGTGGCTCCAGGTCATGGTCCTCAAATTTGGCTGAAAATAAACTTCTTTCAAATATTTCAAAATTTAGATTTTTCTGTCCAAAATTTTGGTGTAGTCAGCAGGATCTCAGAGAAGACTTAGGACTCCTGAAGGAGTTGCCCAAACCTGGAGCTAAGATACCAGCACGGGCCCATTGACCCCCCTCCCCCGCCTTCAAGCTGCTTTTTTGGCGGGAACTGGTAAGTCCTGGTAAGGCCTCCCGTTTTTTTAATGGTCTTGGTTTACTCTGAGCTAGTTCTTTTCCTAAAAATCGTTTGAGATCCTAACTTAGGTTTAGAGGTGCATTCTAAAGGGTCTTCTCAGTTGTCTTTTTATCCTAAAATTAATCTCAATTAGCTTTTCTATAAAAAAAATAAAATAAAAAATCCTTTAAAAACAAAGACAAAGAAAATGACTGACCCCTATTAGGCACCCCAGTTGGTTTGTGGTGCCTCTACTTGCAACTATTTTTGTAAATCAAAAGATTCAAAGGCATGCCAGGTTTTCTAGGGCTCCAACTGGTTATAACTAATTCTTGTGCACAAGTTTTTACAAAACAGCAAATTACATAAAAAAAAATTCAAAGCTAAAATGGTTGACCTACCACTACTAAAATGCTACAAGCTATTTCTCTCTCTTCTTTTCTGGCTACTCTAAAACCTGCTAACTTTGTCTATTGATGTTAAGATAACTCATTGTTTATATTTACAATTAAAAGGCTACCTAGAGATCCTGCTGCCAGTTCTAGCTAAAATGCAGACATTAAAAACTCATTTTACACTAACAGAAAGTGGGGGGGGGGGTAAAGATTTAAAAACAAATCAAACTGCCATAAAAACTGCTTTTCCCAAAACTTTGATCCACAGGCCTAATTAGGTTACCTATCAGGGCAACTAAAGTTTGCCATGTAAACAAGTTCCAGCCTCATCAAAAAAAATTTGGATCCAGATATTTTTTACAGACTGGTGAGTTTGTGTAGCTAGAGTTCTAAGATAAAATCTATTAAAATCTATTCTAAAATCTATTAAAATACATATTAAAACATATATATAAGTGTATAAGTTTAGGTATGTTTTATATATGTCCATGTATTACATGTTTGTGCTTATATAGTTCCAGACTGTCTTAAAATTAAATGAGCACTCATAAATTAAACCCAAATGCTTCACATAAATTTAATAATCTTTAATAAATAAGCTATGTTATTACTAAAAAATTAAAAAGATGTTATTAGTAAAATAATAATAAAAATGCTTTCAAATTGTCAGCATACATCTGTTTTTGCATGGGGTTTACTAAACATTTTTATGTTCTTGAGATGTCAAGATTTAATATAAAGGTTATAAAAATATAACTCAGCCAAAGACAAAATAATATATGATTTTTGATAAAGTAAATTTAATATTTAGTCTAATGATAATCACTAAATCTGAGTTACCAACAAAAATACCTATGTGTTTCACTTTAAGATAAAAATGCAAATGTGCCTAAGTGTCAGCAAATTAAAATAGATAAAACACCAAATAGAGCAAAAATCAAATAGTCAAAGGTTTATAAAAATATTTTGGTTTTGTTCTTTTAATCCTACCTATAGATATAGTTTACTTCCACCAATTCAATGCCTGTGAAGAGATACACAAAAGATGTTTCTAACTCACTATCATCTAATATTAATAATACTGCTAGAAATTCAAAATTGTCCTAAAATTTGTAGTTAAAATAACTTAAATTAAAAGCTTTAATTTTCCCTTGGTCTTGTCCATTTTTGTCCTATTCTTTACAAGCTAGCCAGTTATATATACATTATATCCTATAACAAAGTTTTGCCTGAAAAAAATTTCTAAATTATTAATTTTTGTATAATAATTTATTTTAAAATAAAAAATAAATGATAGTTAAAATCCACAAAAATCTCAAAACAGTCTTACACTTTATAAATATTGCATATACTAAAGTTTACACCCCCAAAAATTGTTTCAAGACTATTTAAATTGTTTTTTTTAAAACAGCTTAATCTTGATCCCCATATAAAAAACATGTTACCACTGTGTATCATTATTTGAGGTGCTAACAATTTGGTGCTAAAAGTTTTTTTTTCCCCTCAGTCTACAGTCAGGTGATCTTATGTTAATAAGATTCAAAAAACTAACTTAAAATAAAGCCTCCAAAAACAAAATTTTCTTAACTTGCCTGACTCTTATACCAATTCTTCCCTAAAGCTAACCATAAAACCTAAAATTATTCTATATAAAAGGGCCATAAAATAATTATCTGACCTACTTTATTTTTACTTTGTTTTACTACAAAACACCATACCAAAAAGGGCCTTGCCCTACACCCCCCCATCAAAAAAAAATTCACACTCAAGAGGCCAATCGAAATCTAAATATAAAAAGCCTTGCTAGTTCTGCCACTAAGCCTGTTAAATTAGCTCATACCCTTTTTGTCCAATCATATTTCTACACAGCTGTCCATACTTCTTTAAATGTTCATTTTAAAGGTGTCCATATGTAAGTTTTAATTCTTTCTCATATTAATCCTATTAATCTTTTTTTGCATTTTCTTTATTTCAGCATATTATGGAGGTACAAATGTTAAGTATATTGCTGATGCAGCCCCTCCTCCCTCGAGTCTGACCAATCCTATTAATCTTAATGTCAATAAATTTTCAGCAAGCCTTTATAAAAACAGTGGCCTTTACTCCCAAACTTTAGGGGCTAAGGACACTTTAAGCCCTATGTTGTCAATAGATTTTATTTAAAGATATAATGTTTTAAAAAGATCTAATTAACTAATACCTTTAAACAAAATATTCTAAAATAACTACTATGTTTATAAAATTCAAAAGTGATATTTTATTTGCTTAAAATAAGTCTTATTAAAATATTTATTTTTTCTTGATAAAATTTATATGTTTATAATTTAATCCCTGTTCTGTTACATATAATTTACAAAATATAAAAGTAATTAACAAAAAATAACTTAAACTAATAGCTAAAATCTAAATAAACTGCTAAAATAAATTAATTAAATAAATAAATATAAAAATAAAAAATACAAATAAAGTTTTCATATAATTTAAAATCTTAAAGTCATTATACTAAGTTAAAAAAAGATAATCATAAAATATCTAAGTCATTTATAAATACTGAAACATTAATACTTAAACATAAACTTAAGCTTATACCTTAATATCTTATCTTTATATTTAAAAATACTAATAAGATTAATAACTAATAATTCAAAATTACTTTAACTTCCTAGGTTTTACTAAGTGTGACATTATGATTAATATATATAATTAAAACTTCTAGATAAAAAAGCAATTCTATACAAAAATTTTTAATAAAAATGTTATAAAGCATGAATATTAATTTTGTTAAAAATAATTTTGTTTAATTTTTAGTTTTTAAAACTACTTATTCAATATATAAATAATTATTAAAAATTAAATATAAAAATTAAAAGTTATAAAAGTTTCATAAAAGTCTTAACTTATAATCAAATTGGTTAAAATTAAATAAATTTATTTATAAAATTTTATTAAAATTAACTATCATTAATACACTAATACAATAAAATTTGGTTTCTCTTTTAAACTAAATTGTCATAATATTAATAAAAATAACAAAAAAATTTTATTCACCTTTGGATAAACTGCAAAAAAAACAGATTCAAATTTTGGCTAAAACAAAAATTTCTATCAATATTAATTTACTCTTAATAAAATAATATAATATACTCATTTTGATCCTATAACATGTTTCCTTTTTAATTTAAATTATCACTACAAAGGGCTTTTCTTTAATTTTGGTAACTGACCTAAAAACAAAAACCCAAATTTTATACTTTATCAAATAATCCCTATACTCTGTTTATGAAGTTTTGACTAACTAAAAAACTAAACTTTAAAAGGGTTAAAGTCACCCATATAACTTTATCACCTTTAAAATCTTTTAATAACTATCTCTCTTGGTTAAATAAATAACCTTTATTTTATAATGGCTTATAATTATATATAAACAAATCATTATAGAGGCAACTGCTTCTGTGAAAAGAACAAATTAGATAAATCAAGCCTAAAAAAATCTTAAACAGCTAATGAAATAATTCCAGCCAATGAATGCTGTGTCCTTATAAGAGGGAGCATGAAGATGTCTGGCAAATTGTTGGTATTAAGGGCGTGGAGGGCACAGAAGACAGTCCCAGAACAAGGAAGACGGGATGCTAACTGTGAAAGAGACAAGGGGATTCAGATTGAGAACCCAGTTTGGAACTCAGAAGGATATTCTTATAAAGTAGGAGGGTGCAGAGAATTTAAACAGAAAAAAAAAATAAACAGAAACCAGTTTAGTCACAGTGGGAAGAATCAATAACCAACAAGCAGACATCGGGTGATGGGCTCCAGCTCCAACAAAGGGTGGGATAAGGAACCAGAAACTCTGGCACTGCACAGCGCATGCCCCAAACACTAGCAATTCCATGTTTCCAGTCCTCCTTCCACGACACACACCTCCACTCAACTCAACCACCCTCACTCATTAAACAGGATGATTTTCATACGCATCCCTAATGTGGCAGCTCATGACCCAATGTCCACAGTGACATATCTGGTCATGAAGTCCCTTTTTGTCAGACACATCCATGGAAAACAGTTTCATATGGGCTCCTCACTCAGGTAGGCATAAGCGGTCATTTAAATTGTCTGTATACATGTGTGATATTATATGCCATTTTTCTCTTGTATGCTCACCTATGTCTTTAGAGATGGAAAATCAACGCGGGAAGATTATTCTACTTAAAGTATTAGACGAACTCGACGTTGATCAGTTTAAAATGATTAAGTTCTTACTGTCCGATATTTTCAAGCTGAGTGATAAAATGCAAGAAGAATATGACAAAGTAAAGATTGCTAACTTGATGGTAAAAAAGTTCCCCCGTGACGCCGGTGTGGACAAACTTTTACAACTCTGCAAAGATATACCAGCATTCCAAGGACTTGTTGAAACTCTTAAAGAGTCAAAAGGTAATAGGGAACAGGGAACACTACTACCTCCCTGTCACTCTTCCCAACCCTCCTCAACCTTGACTAGAACCTCATCTTGGACACAGTGGATACATCCCTGTCACAATTTGTGACTGTGGCCTTGGCAGTGTTGGGACTTCACATGCCAACAAGTTAACAACTTAGAGCATTCCAATTCTAATGCAGATTGTGGTATTTTGGAGGGTGTATTTGGGATGCAGGGAAAAAAACAAAAGTGAGAGGGAGTTGATGAGAGACTGAGACTTCTAATACATTAGAAAGACCAGGAAATCACAAAATAAAATTTCAAAATTTGTAGCAGTGTATTTAGAAATATGTACGTTTAACCAAAAATGTATCTGTCTCATTGAGACTGTTTAACCCAATATCGCCCCTTATAATAAAAAAGAGGTAGTACTTAAATACAACCCTACCTCTAAGAAGTGTGAAAAACTTACCTGTTGTAAGTCACTGACTTTTTAAAAAATGATATATATATATATATATAAATATTTTTAAAAGTCAAAGTCCAAAATCACCATATCTCCCCTCACAACCCTGTACCACATTTCCATTCACTCGTTTCTGTAATTTGAATAGAATATCTGCAGAACACGACCAAGATGTCAGCATCATGAGCACATTCAGTTTTTAAAAGGAAATGATAGGAGGACAGGATGGGGAAAGGTCTTGACTAATCACATAGAGTTCAGAAGACAGGAAGGATGTGCTCAGTGCACAGGGCATGCGTGGGGGTGAGTACAGGAGCATGAGATAGAGGCCAGGATGGGCTAATGCAGTGGAGCACACCTGAGCTTCCAGCAGGAGCCAGGAGGGATTAGTATAGAAACTGCTTCAGCTCTCTGAGACCATCAGCTCTGGGTTGACATGTCCTTTTTTTTTCTGCAATAGTTGCGAAAAACGTTAAGTCCACACCAGAAAAAGGAACAATCCCCTCAAAAAAGAGCAAGCAGAAAGAAGAGGGTCCTTCTACACTTGCACCCTTCACAAGCACACTTGGAGCAGAGGTGACTCCTGGACCTCAGGTAAGATTGAGGAAGAGGAACAGGTGTCACGTCCCACAGAGGAAGCTCTGCTAAGCTCTTGAACTCAAGCTCTCCATCAGACAGTGATGATGGCTTCATGAGTTTCCCATCAACTTTAAGATTCAGCAAAATGCCTAATAATTGATGATCTTCTTTGTGCAAGATAGCGTGCCAAAAACTTTAGTAAACATAATGTAAATATATACATATTTATATATATTTCCTAAATATATCTTCATTTCCAGTAGGGGAGTGTTAACTTGAGAATCAGATAGGAAAATGCTTTACCCAAGTTTGTAAAACCCTAGTTTTTCTACTTCTAAGTCGGCACATTCATGAACAGAGGTCATTAGAGAAATGAAATGATTTGTATGTCTTTCTCTGCTTCCTTTGTTTAAAGAAACCATATATGTCCACCTCTTACAACTGGCCAGGCATGGACAGAACCCACTCAAGTTTCCATGAAACACATTGATAGGTATAATCAGCCAACTTCCCAGGAATGAAAATGCGCTCTACTTCGTTTGACACCAAAACTGAATAACAGGAAAATCAAACTAATTTCAGAAAAGAAAAAGCACAGCCAAAGGAAAGGATGGGACCAAAAGGAGTAAGGTGTCGAAGGAGCAACCTCAGTCTCCGTGTCCTGTAGGAGCCAGTGTGTCCACAGCCATGGGACCTCCCCAGACGTCATCAGCTCCATCCAACACTTTCCCACCTAAGGTATGCGCTTCCTGGTCCCCTTCAATTTCTTCTACTAAAAGCACAGAAATCTGATTTCAGCTTCTACTTTAAAATAGCATCAATAATTAACAAGTTAATCAAAGGTATATATTGAGAATTCACAACATTTTAAGCTTTTGCTTCCAAAGAGATATTGATGAACCTGACATTATGTCTCAGTGCAGAAAGTTTTCTGGGCTGAGTTGTCCCCTATGGTGTAGGGTCCGTAAGAGTACAGGGGGATACAGCAGTTGGGTCACTGTCCACCACCCCCATCTCTTTCATAGCTCTTCCTTGCTCACTAATTTGTTCAAGTTTTTTTGACCAACACCATACTCCTTTCCACTTCAGGATTTTCACATGCCATATTACTTTCACCTGGCCAACCCTATTCACCCTCTAGATCCCAAATACTGATCTCTTGTCCTCAGGAAATGTTCACGTAGACCACAGTGACCTTGCTTGAAAACTTCATTGTGTTCCCTGTGGTAGAAAGTTCCTTCTTTTCTTTTCTACTGTTTATGACAACTGAAGTGAAGAAATGTTTATCTTTCGTACTTACTCTTAATTTCAACATTAGGGTTACTTTGTGAGTCTGTGGACTACTGTATTTCAAGAGCCTAGGTCAGTGTCTGCCTCGTAGGAAGCTCTCAGTAAATACATTACTCAATGAAAAAGTGAAAACTAAGTTCTAAGACATGAATCAGGACAGCTAATGACAGAACGAATAAGGATCATCTGACCCAAAGAGACGTGGTATCTATTGTGAGGCCCAAGGGTTGTAAAAACAAAAAGAAGTGAGGGAACAGGCAGGCAGAGTTGAGGAGTTTAGGAAAATCTAGGCTGAAAGAACACTATAAAACAAGATGTAGAAATGAAAGGAAGTGAACTACAATTTATAATTACACATTTCTGATAATACTTCTGAAGTTGTCCCCTTCTCACATTTGTACAGGCCAGACTTTCCTGCAGGCACACATCTGGGACACTCTAGTAACTAATTGAAACTCCAATGGGCTTTATTCCAAAAATGAGTGACTTATATATTTACGACGCACAATCAAATGGATGGTCTATAATAGGCCTCAAATGATGAACCCAAAACATCAGCCACATGGGTCTATTTCTTTTTCTCACAATAGATTTTTATTTTAACACAAGATTATTTCAGAAAAGAATTACAAAATGCAGACAGCCAGAAAATCAAACGTAAAATATTTAAATTTAAATTACCAGAAATTACACCATCCATATTATGCTACTTTTTTTTCTATACCCTCTTAGATTTTCTCCTGTGGAATTACATACACAATTATGCTGAAATGGTATCATACTATATATTGTCTCATTATTTCTCTCTGAGTAGCTGTATAATTCTCTTCATGTATGTCCTGTATTCAAATCACTCCTTATAAGGTTGCATATTAGTGTAGCTATTAATAGTCTCAGGTATGAGTCTGCTGTTGCTCATTAACTTGCATTGGGGAAAGGACTTTCCTGTGTCAGGCTGAACTGGTCACGTTCATGAGAAGTCACATCCAATCAAGTCCAGTCATCCACAGGTGATCACTGTGTGTGGTATCCCAGGCCAGAGCACCCCACAACCTGCTGGAGTGTGGATCAACCCCACCCATGCCTCCCACAATTCTTCTCATTGACTAACCCACCTCCCTTCATTTAAAGTGTTCTGCTGCAAATTTAGGAGACCAGGATGTTATAGAGAAAGGATATTAGACACAAATCACCCAGATCCAATGTTTCTGACAGTGAGCTTCTCCTAGAGCCCAACATTGAGAAATGCTGCAGTGGCAGAAGTGGCATCTCCAGAGTGTCACTACCCTGAACCTACTGGCATTAGGGTATTTATTAGGAAGGCTTCAGACTACGCATGTTCCCACCCGCTGTGACAGTACTGAATGCTAGATAGAGGAACTATGACTTACACTCTCAAAATTGCTCAGTCTACACTGGTGATAACTGAACACTCTTCATATCTTGGTATATGCAGTGGGCACCATTTTCCATTTTCAGTGCTATTTAATAATATTTGTCTGTAGTTATGCTCTCATGCTCTAAGCTGGTAAGAGTAAGACTACAATTTATTAATTTGTCCTTAAATTTATTTGAAAGTACTTCATAGCAATGCTCTCAGAATCCACTGCTCTTGTGTTGCCCTTATGCTTTACTTCCTAAGGATTATTTTTCACAAAATGTTCTCCTGCTTTTCACATGTGCAGTCTCCCCTGTGACATCCTCTGGCGATGACACCAGTTCAGGACATGCTCTGCTGCCTTGTTCAGTGACCCTCCATCCTGGGTGCAGCTCTAAACATCTGTAAATGTTGTTGGGCTCCAGGTTATGACTGAGGTCACTGAGTAGTGGTTCTGTATTCCCCACTCAGACATTTTCCTTTGTTCTCCTGTGCTATTATACACAGAACCCAAAACCACGGGCCAACTCTCAAGTAACCACCAGAAAACCTGATCTCCGAAAGGGCCCGATGGTGGTGATGGTGCTGAGTGCAGCAGACCCATTTGCATATGAATCCTCAGAAAAGGAGACAAAAAAAATGTTTCATGCTACAGTGGCTACAGAGAAACAGTTCTTTCATATGAAGGTTTTGAACATCAAATTGAAGAGAATATTCACCAGAAATAGAATTATTATTTTATCCAATTATTTTGAATATGACCATCTCCTAGAAGTGAATGAAGCCTCCTCTGTATCTGAAGCTGGTCCTCACCAAAAGATTGAGGTCCCAAACAACATCAAAAAAAGAGCAAAGGAAACCCTGCCTATTGATATTATTAAAAGGCAAGCTTCTGGAACTATTGTATATGGATTATTTACACTACATAAGGTAAGGCCTCAAAATTCTTTTGTTTCATTTCTCTACCAATACCTGAAATAAGATTTTTGTGGTGCTAAATGCAGTTTTGCCTATTTACTGAACTTTAGAACCCAGGATTCTCTCAAGACTAATGATGAGTTGGGAAAGTCTTTTCTCAGGATAAGACTGGGAATTAGGGAACCTATTAATATTCTCCTTCCCACATTTTCCTTCTCAGTATATTACCTTGCACTTTTTAGGGAAATGATCACTCAGAAGACTTGAGATTTCATCAGCTATGAACTCTCTGTTATTCTAAGCTACACTGATTAAGGATAGTGTAGGGTCTAGATCTATCTACATATTCTACTAAATTTATTTGTTTGTTTCTTTATCTGTTTATTTTTAAACAGAATCTCACTCTGTTGCCCGGGCTAGAGTGACGTGGCATCAGCCTAGCTCCCAGCAACCTCAATCTCCTGGGCTCAAGCAATCCTCCTGCCTCAACCTACCGAGTAACTGGGACTACAGGCATGCGCCATGACTCCCAGCTCATTTTTTCTGTTTTTAGGAGAAACAGCTCTTGCTCAGGCAGGTCTCTAATTCCTGGTCTCAAGCAATACTCCTGCCTTGGCCTCCCAGAGTGCTAGGATTATAGGCATGAGCCACTAAGCCGAGCCTAAATATGTTTTTGATTATTACCTCAGCTGTAGCAATAATCACTCTATTCTCATTTTGGATGAAGATTTTGAGATTTGAGTTCTGTTTTTTACAGTCAGAGCAAGTAATGAATCACATGATTATGTCTGGAAAACAAAGGCAGTCAACAAGTTACAATAATGTTCTAACAAAATGAGACTCATTCATCAAAAAGATATTGAACAACTGAGAAGTAAGAATTTAGGTGATACTTAGAAATTCAGGTAATCTAAACTTGCCATTTAGATATGTCAATTTAACAAAAAGCACAGAGTGGTTTACCATAAGACATTCAAACCAAAAAAAATAAAAAATCTATAACCTGATACTGATTCAAGTAATTTCTCATATGATCAATAGCTCACAACACAGTATATTTAATTGTTTTCTAGCAAAACCCTTTATTTCCCCTGTATTATTTTCTGTCCACACTCTTAAAGTGATCATTGTCATGAACTCAACTCTTGACTTGAAGAGTTACATCCTTGGTGAGCAAGAAGGTGGAAAGTTTGAGTTTAAGGACCTGATCTCAGGAGGGAAAGAAGACTCAGTAAATGGAGAAGGTAGAAAAAGTAATTAGGGTGTTACTAGAACCTTCCATTTTATTACAGATCTCTCATAAGCTAGTGAATACATAGATGTAACAGATGACCATCCTTTTTGCATAGGAGAAGAGGTCAAAAAAGTCTCCCAGGGATTTCAGATTCCTCTGGATAAGGGAGCTGTGGGACTCATAGCTGTCCTGGAGGTAAAAGCAGTAGAAATTTGGAAAATAACCCAGTGTTCTCGAGCTGTCAGAGAAATACCTAGAATATGATAATAAGGAAGAACTCACTGAGAAATCCTGGCCTAAGGCAGGTGTATGTTTGTACGGTACTAGCACTTGCTGTCCTGCAACTTGTTTTGACCTTATGTCATACATAAGGTATGTTCTCTCATGTAGCATAGTCATTTACTGTGTTCTCAAGAATGGGATATTAATTTTCTGTTCCAGAAAACAGTAGATAAGAACAACACAATCTATAAAATTAAGGAAGATGAAGAAGAAATGGAAGTAGTAGGGAAAGGAAAATGTCACAATATTCACTGTGAAGAAGGAGATAAACTTCAACTCTTCTGCTTTCGACTGAGAAAAAAGAACGATACATCAAAACTGATTTCTGAAATACATAGTTTTATTCAGGTGAGAATTAGTTTTCCAAAGAGGAAATGATTTGCTTTCTGTTTTTCAAAATCCATATAAGTGCTTTTTAACACATGGAGTCAAGTCTTAAGCATGAGAAGATAGATGGTGACTTGTACTCATATTTCAACAGGGAAACTTATTAAACTATTTCAAGAGAACGGCATTCATTATAGGCTCCAACAGAAATTGAATCGTGTGCTAAATGCTAAAATATTTGAAGAAATTAGGAGGGTGGGGTACTAATTTACATAGTGGTAAAAAGAAAAGCAAGGGATTTGGAGTAGGATAGATTTGGTCTACATCTGGTTCATTTGTTGCATTGTTGGGAAAATATGATTGAGGAATTAATGAGATGTGGCTCATAAGACCATTATTTTACTGTATAACCCAATATTACTATGTTAAAGACAGAAACAGGAGTTTGCAGGGTTTTGCCCTGAAGGAATGTGTGGACTCAATGGTTCACTTATTAGAGGCTGCTATCATGGGAGAGCTCTCAAATGTCTGGTAGGGATGTTTTCCAGGAAGGCTTCCCAGTATCTCAAAATCTGTGAGCTTCTCTGTGTCTTGAAAGACAAGACAAGGCAAACATGGCCCACAGGATGGGAGCCAGAGATAATGAGTGCACTTTGCCCAGAGAAGCACCCTGGTGGTTATAAACAACCTGTTTTATTAGAGATGGGCTTCCTGCTATCTCCTATCTGTCTACCTTTAAGTCAACCATAACTAATCAAAGATATATTGAGTCACTATATGCCTTTTGTTATACCTTTGTTAATTGACAACTACTACCTCTTTAGAAGCTAGCCCCTGAAAGACTTTGTACCTGTTTGTTCACCTAGATAGATTAGAAGCCCCTTGAGAGGACTTTTTTTGACCCTAACCCACTACCTGTATCCCCTAGCAACTGTATTCCCTGATATGCAGATATGTTACCCTGACAACTGGTAATTGATATCTATGATTATAAAAACCTGTATGACTCTAACCAGATTGCTGGTGGTTGTGGAGATCTGCCAGTCCCCTAGGAACTTCCCGCTGTGTTTTATCTGATCTTTATATATGTATAAAACTATAAACTATACCTTAGTCTCTGTGTATTCTTTTATTTCTCTCTATTGCCTATCAATTTCCTTATCCTCTGTGGCGACCCCTATCTTAGGGTCCATGCACCGTGGGGAAAAGTAGCTAATCTCCTCGTGGGCCTGCCTCAACTACTCTTATCCTGCTTTGCATGATATTGGGGAAGTAGCTTACATGTTCCTCATCAGATGCTTTGATAATTAATGAGATTTTGGAAGTATATTTCTTATCTCCATGCCTTGTATATTATGAAAAATCAATGTGTACTACTTACTATTGGTTCTTAGCAAGATAAAGACAGACATTTGCAGAGAAAATATCAAATACAAAAAAAATCAAAATTGTGAGAGAGCATGTGAGCTCTCTACAATTCTGGTATATGTTGAAAGGTATGGGAAATTGATGGTAGAGAGATAACAAGCACCCTCTACTGAGGTGGCTTTTGTCATAAAGACAGAAATGGAGTTTCCATTGTAAAAAAAAATTGGTAAGTAAATATTGAAACATTTTATGCATAAGAATGCCTAATCATTTTACATGTTGGCAAGACACATTTTGGCAATTCCCTGCAGCAATACATTAGAGACAGGCTATGTTTGGAGGTAACAAACATCTATTTGAACCTAATAAAGGATGATATTCTCAAAAATGAAAAGATGCTGTGTTTCATGTAATATTGCAAACAATTAAACAAAACAATGAATCATTTCAGGTAAAGCCAAAAGCAAACCAGAGAAAATTTGATTTGAAGACCATGAAACTTTTCGAGGAACAGAGTGAGGCTCCAAAACATTCAGAGGCCTGCACAACCCTGACTCACAGCCAACCCTGGTCTCCTCAGATGCCTCCAGCAGGCCCATCCAGAACTTTCTTATTTGAGGTACAATTTCCTGAGTCCCATTCTGCGTGTCTCCCAACCTTAACTACAGGGATCCTCAGAATGTTTAAAGAGCTTCTCCTCTCATCCCTAGCCATGTACAATCTCTTTATGAAATTAAATCATTAATACATTTATAAGATGCATACATTGAAATTTTTGCAGGCACCAGTCTTTTGCTGTTTAAAAGGTGTGCATTTACAAAATGATTGCTGACCTCGGTTACTCTGTCATGTTGGTGCAGCTGTAAAGAAAGGGGAGGGGAAGTGGTCAGGCAGGTGTAGATGAAGACTAGAGTGTATTCAGACTCTGCATTCCAGTTTCTTTCACCCCTTTCCCCTTTACTTACAGCTAATACTTCTGAATTTATTTCCAA
>VSMD01013990.1:0-20348 GCA_008750895.1 Mirza zaza
ATCAGCTTGTTTGATTTTTTTTCTCCTTCTCCTGTCCTTTCACCTGCCCTTGCTCCATTTTTGCCAATGTCTGACCAGTCTCAAGTTCAGGACGGCAGACGCTGGCAGAAGCAGCCTGTGCTGCTATTCCCTCACAATCCGCGGGTCTGATATGTAAATAAACTTTCCCATTCTCAGACAGGTACCAGCTCCTGTGTTCCTGCCAAGGTGCACACGTGTGACAGAGAAAAACGCTGCCCAAACGCCCACGGTAAGATCAAAGTGACGTGATGCTTCCAGTTGCTATCCCAGGAGAAGAAAACTTGCCTGTTCTATAGCTCCTGGTGTATCGTACGCGTTCAGTTCATGCGACGTGAGATGTTCGTGGTCATCCTGAGGAGCAAAGGGAGGGAGTAATGGTGTTAAAAGAAGCCAGAGATAGTTTATCTCATTTTAAATCCTCAGAGAAACTACAACCGCCTCTAACAAACAGCTCTAAATGGGTTGCAGAAAGAAAGGTGTAGATTCAGTGATCAAAAGGTCATCGAGAAAACCAAAACGTGTAGTTTACATATTTAGAAGTGTGGGATCTACTACTTTTTAAGAATCTTAGGGTGGCCAGATTAGACCTCCCATGGGTTCTGGGTCTGCCTGGGACAAAGACAGCCAGGCTGACGGGTTTGCATGGCAGAGCAGATGTTTGGGAAACCCAGATTTTTGTGATGGAGTGATGGCTACCAAAAATACACTAATAGTCACTAACACAAATGCTTATGCTCGAATTTAGACGTTTTCAATGTGCTTTTACTTGCTTAAAATCCAGGGAGTGAAAACGTCCAGTATTTACATCACAGGAACGCCATGATTTGTCTGGTGAAAATGCTTGGTCCTTGTGACACATTTGGACAATGGTCCCCACTCCTCCATCAAAAACATTTTAATTAAAAATTTTGAGTTTTTATTCCTAACTTCAAGTCTCTCATAGTTCAAAATAATAAACTGAACGTTTTAGTGCCTAAAGAAGATCTACTGTTACCAAAAAAGGAAAAGTAAAGAACTGGTATGAAACCACCTCAGGGGAAAAAGAGAAATCACATCAACTTGCCAAATGAAGTATCTCTAGCTAATGTATTCATAGCAGCTCTTCAAATTCCAGGTGATCGTATTTCCTTTCTCAAGTAATACACCCTTTCAAAACTCTATTTTAAAAGGGGAAAAAATTCATATTTCCAAATGTAGGCTATATCATTACTCCCTTATTATTGTAAGGCTGGTGGCGGGACCCCTTCACCTCCCTAGATCAAAAAGAAAAGGCTAACGAGAGCAGACCTGCCAAGGACAAACTGCCAGACCCCGCTGAGAACAACCACACCCAGATGTCCACCCAGATAAGAACATTTAGGCTCCTGGATTCTGCAAATACCGCCAGCCCCTCCTATTTCTCAATGACCACCAAAGGCCACCCCAGCTCTTCCCGCCAAAAGTCCCTAGCCCAGCCCAAACGGCATAAAAGGCCGCACCCCCTTCAACCAGGGGCAACTTCTGGGGCCCTCCTCTCTTGGAGCCCCAGAACCTCATCCAGGATCACTAAATAAAGCCACGTGGTTTGGTCCCCACTCTTTCTCTCTCTGTCTTCTCTTTTCGCCGCCACCAACAAAACTTACAATTATCATTATCTCTTAATTCCTTTATATGTTGTCTAGAAATAGAAAATATCTATAAAGACAAATATCATACATATGCAGATTACACTCTACTTTTTTTGAACCTAAATTTCTCTCAGTCTTGATAGGCATGTTGAAGCACATAGTTACTCTGCAAATGATCTCGGTATTTTAAGATCTTCACTGGTGTGTTGACAATATATACCAGTTCAATAAAACAGTTTTATAAAAATAAGCCCAGTAGTGAGTAAATGCAACTTGACTTTGATACAAATGTATTTTAGTTTGTATCAAAACTGAAATAGGCTGGGTGCAGTAGCTCACACCTGTAATCCCAGCATTTTGGGAGGCCAAGGCAAAAGGATCTCTTAAGGCCAGGAGTTCAAGAGTATCCTGGGCAATATAGCAAGACCCCATCTCTTAAAAAAAAAAAATTATCCAGGTGTGGTGGCACGTACCTGTAGTCTCAGCTACCTGGGAGGCTGAGGCAAGAGGATCACTTTGAGGTTACAGTGAGCTATGATTGTGTCTCTGCACTCCAGCAAGACCCTGTCTCAAGAAACAAAAAGCAAGCAAATAATAGACTTGACCATTTGTAATTTTTTCAGTTGAATTGTGCACCACCTAGTTATTTGCCAACCTTCATCGTGAGACTCAGAAGGTTGGAAATATGTTTCTTTCATTCCATTTGCCTTTAGTCCCATTTTAGGGAAGTACAGGAAAAGTAAAAAATTTAGTCACCAAGCTCATACTTTAAGAGAATTAGTTTAAAGAAAATTTAGGTTGGCCGGGCGCGGTGGCTCACGCCTGTCATCCTAGCACTCTGGGAGGCCGAGGAGGGGGGATTGCTCGAAGTCAGGAGTTCGAAACCAGCCCGAGCAAGAGTGAGACCTGTCTCTACTATAAATAGAAAGAAACTAATTGGCCAACTAAGATATATAGAAAAAATTAGCCGGGCATGGTGGCGCATGCCTGTAGTCCCAGCTACCCGGGAGGTTGAGGCAGGAGATCGCTTGACCTCAGGAGATTGAGGTTGCTGTGAGCGAGGCTGACACCACGGCACTCACTCTAGCCTGAAACAACAAAGTGAGACTCTGTCTCAAAAAAAAAAAAAAGAAAAAGAAAAAATATCTAGGCAGGTTTAGAAACGAACATGCATGGAGCTTGAGACTGAGGCACACAGAAGTGGGTCTGTGGACACATCTGGAAACCGTGGTTCTGCCTGCCATCCGCCCAGTTTCCAGCCGTTCTGGGACTTGGTCTCTGAGCCTCTGAGCCTGGACGGTCCTGAGCCAAACTAGAGTTCAGACACTTTGTTGTTAAGTATTCATGACCACGTGACTCTGACCTATAACCCTTATTTCCTGGCTTTTACAGCCAGGTGAATAATTTATGTAATCATGAAAAACAGAAAAATCTCTGTCGAGTTTACTTGGTGAGCAACGACCAAGAATCACACAAAAGGAAAAATATCCTAATTATGAGAAGAAAGAAAAGGTACTTCAGTTTCACCAATGTATTCTTGGGATTTATACGAACATATTCGATTTTTTTTTTTTTTTTTTATGAAATCAAACCATTTTTGTGTGCGAGACACATCTGCAATACCTTTTGAGAGCAAACGTTATGAAAGCTCACAATCACGAGAAAGGCATTTTAGGTGTGTTCTCTTTCAGGGTTAGTGCACCACAGTTTTGCTCAGTCTGTTCATCTGTTTAATTGCCTTCTGTTATTGTTTTTTATGCAAGAAATATAGCCAGAGACCAGTGAATCAAAGCAATTATGTTTGGCTTGTATTCCTCCAAATGAGAACAGAGCCTACTGATTGCAGCAAAGCTCTCCCCTCACCTGAAGCCTCACCCACACATGGTTTTCACCAACCTGCCTCGATCATCTAAACAGGCCAATGGAGGAAGCAGGGCATGTTCAAGTCAACCAAGTCCCCCCAAAAATTTGGAAGAAAAATACATTTTCTAAAGTACTGTATGGCTACTAATTTTTTTTTTTTTTTGAGACAGAGTCTCACTTTATTGCCCAGGCTAGAGTGAGTGCCGTGGCATCAGCCTAGCTCACAGCAACCTCACACTCCTGGGCTCAAGCAATCCTGCTGCCTCAGCCTCCCGAGTAGCTGGGACTACAGGCATGCACCACCATGCCCGGCTAATTTTTTCTCTATATATTAGTTGGCCAATTAATTTCTTTCTATTTATAGTAGAGATGGGGTCTCGCTCTTGCTCTGGCTGGTCTCCAACTCCTGAGCTCAAACGATCCGCCCACCTCGGCCTCCCAGAGAGCTAGGATTACAGGCGTGAGCCACCGCACCCGGCCATGGCTACTCATTTACACTGATTGGTTTTCAATATGTATTTTAGTCACCAGATAAAAAGTCGCTCAGCACTTCTCTTGGGTAGTTAACATCCAAGAGATAATTTGTGTTTAATACTAGTTGTAGAAATGGAAACAATGGCCAGAACTGCATGGAAAAGACTGAATCAGATTGAACTGAGTCTTAATATCTGGAGAATCACTGTAATCACATTGGAGCAGCAGGACCACTATTTATACACACCTACTAAATAGTATAGAGACGTCGGTATACTCAGCCAAACTTACAAAGCAAACGTTTTCGTCTTTCTGACTGTACATGTTCACAGAGAGGCACCGTGGCAGGAAACTGGCGTAGAGACCACTTCCCTCACGCCCTGGACAAGACCAGATGTGTCCTCTCCTCCACAGCTTTCAACTCTGACAAGTATAAAATAAATCAGCTTCTCCTGGGCCAGAGATCCTTCTCCACAGTGATTTTGGTTTTATTATTGCTTTTCTCCCTGTTTATCCTCAATAGTTATGTGCATTTATTTCTAAAATACTATTTATATGTTTTATGTCATACTTTAATGTCAGTTTCTCTTATAATTAACTCTTTCTTTGCTCCATCATCAATTACAGGCCTGGCACAGTGGCTCACACCTGTAATCTCAGCACCTTGGGAGGCCAAGGAAGGAGGATCGCTTGAGGCCAGGAGTTCCAGGTTACAGTGAGCTATGATCAGACCACTGCACTCCAGCCTAGGCAATTGAGCAAGACTCTGTCTCTTAAAAAAAATCCTATCCTAGATGGTTAGATCTAAAGAAAAAAAAAATCCTAGATTTGTCTGCTTAACACAATTATTAAATGTTATCTTCTCATAAAAAATAATCTTTTGGGGTTTATATTATATTAATTTTTTTTCTCCTTATCTTTTACTTAGGTTTACTTTCCCATTCTCCAATACATTTTCCTTGGTTTTATAGTCTTCTAGCCACAGTTTTCTGTTGGGTTCATCCATTTAGCATCGCCCCTCTTTCTATAATATATTCTCATTTTTTATGTGTCTCTTCACTCCCTTGAGAAAAGAAGCTCACATTTGTAGTTTTAACCTACAGGTTAAAAAATCTCACATAATTCAGATAGCTCAATCCCAGCATTTTTTGTAGGCAATTTTGCAAACATGAATGAATTAAAGTGCCCTTTTAGCATGCTTTGTGTTACCTTGATTTTTTTTAACTATCAACATAGAGTCAAGGGTTTTCTACTAATTTGGCTTATGGAACTGGAATTCAGCCTTAAAACTGGCTTTAAAATAGATGACTATGCAAATGAACAAACAAATGATGGCATAAATATAAGAAAAAGCAGAAGGGAAAAGTCAGCTCAAAAGGAGAAGATTAGAAAAGCATTTAAAATGAAAACAACTTTGGGAACCAATAATTTGCTTCTCTGATATTATCATCTCTAATTGTCTATTGATTCTACTTATCATGTTGGCTGCCCATGGTGCATTTGTGGTTTTGTTCGGTAGGAAGGCTTGTCTGGACCTGCATACGTTGGAAGAAATTCCAGAATGCCTAGGCTAAAGATTAAAAAAGAAAAGTTGGAAGAATTGTAGGAATTGGCAACCTTAAGGGCACCATGGCAATTGCAACACATGGTGCCTGATGGAATTGTCTTTGTCACTGAGCGCCCTCTCTCCGGGCTGCCTTTTTACCTGCTAAACACTCAGGTGCTTCCCAGCTGGGCAGGGAAAAATAAACGAATAAACAAATACCCAGGTGTCTCTGAAAGTGTCTTTGTTTTCTGGGGGAAAAAACAAAAGTTCCAGGCCCACCTTGATTTTTCCCTTCTCTAAGACATAGGATCAGGTATTTTGAAAAGCCTTAGTTCTTTTTAACCAGAGCAATATTGGAGAAAAAAGAAAAAGTCAAACTGGGCACTAGGGTATATGAGACTGTCCTGCAGGACCGATGGGAAGAGGAAGAATGATATCAGAGACCATGCTGCTCGGATTGCTGTGGTGACAGCAATCATCTTCTAAAAAGAACAATGAATTCATGTCAATGTTTGCAATCTGTCTCTTCTTAAACCCCTTTTGTCTTGCTCTGTTGAGAGAGGTTGTTTTTCACTCTCTAGTTCACGTTAATCTGCTGCATTACATACATTGTCATACTGAAACATTATCTTTACTGTGTTGTACCCAAAACTTCGAATTCTTAGGATTGCTCTAAATTTATTTTTTGAGCCTCCACCCAGGTGTTTTGGAATTGCCTCAAATATATGCAAGTCCAAAGAGCTCTCCTTGCTCCCCGATAGCCACCCCCAGAAGCTCCAACCGTCTCAAAAAGATAACGAAACCCCATCCTCCCTGAGAATCTCAGCCACAAATCCAGCCCAGCCTGGGGAGCAGAATCAGTCAGTGGACACTTAATGGAAGATAATAATATGCGACGGGCAAATTATTGGTTCTCCAAATTTATTTGTTTTTTTTTTTAACAATGCTTCTCTAGCCTTCTTTTCTTGAGCTGATTTTTCCTTTGTGTTATTTTTCTTATGCTTGTGCCAAACAATATGCTTGTTTGTTTGCATATTCATTTATTTTAAGGCTGTCTCAGGGCTGAGTTCCAATTTCAGAAGTCCTTGGATACGGAACTATTATTTCAATGTTGCACAACCCCAATTATCCAAACCAGGCAAAAATCATCTGAAAATAAACTAAATTATAGCCAGGTTCATTAGAAAACTATATAAAATGGAATAGAGAATTATTTTCCTAGAAAGTTTATTTTGAATAACTCTTTTATTCACTCTGTGGTACTCTCTAGAACCACTTCATAAAAGACAAAAGCTCAAGTGAATTATATCATGTTTCCATATTCAAGTTCGTTTGGGATATTCCTCTAATGACATTACATGCAATTCCCAGACACCTTGGCCCATCTAAGACACCTATAGTCTAAGACTTTTTTTTTAACTCAACAAATCACAGCCACAGAAAGTTTTAGTGCAATGTATCCAGATTCTCACAACACCCAATGGCTGCACACAACCCTGCAGTCTATGACAACTGCCCAGTCGCCAAAGAGAGAAAACAGATCTACCTACACAGATCCCAGCCCCCACAAAGATTCCAATTACACTACAAAATTTTTAAAGAAAAAAAGAAACATAATTCCCTTTCAATTAGAAGCATAGACAGGGAAATCTCTTGACTAAGAAAAAACGTCTTCAGTTTTTTTTGTTTTTGTTTTTGTTTTTTTTGAGACAGAGTCTCGCTCTGTTACCCAGGCTAGAGTGAGTGCCGTGGCGTCAGCCTAGCTCACAGCAACCTCAGACTCCTGGGCTCAGGTGATCCTTCTGCCTCAGCCTCCCGAGTAGCTGGGACTACAGGCATGCGCCACCATGCCCAGCTAATTTTTTAAAATATTTTTAGTTGTCTAGCTAATTTCTTTCTATTTATGGTGGAGACGGGGGTCTCCCTCTTGCTCAGGCTGGTTTCGAACTCATGACCTTGAGCAATCCGCCTGCCTCCGCCTCCCAGAGTGCTGGGATTACAGGCGTGAGCCGCCGCGCCCCAGCCACATCTTCAGTCTTATTGTACCATACCCGTCCATCATTCTTTTGGTGACAGAAGGGAGAAGTTTCCTTGTAACCAACAGAAGAAAGAAAACCTGAGGGTCCACGTAGGCAGTGTGGAGTTTTGTGTTAGGACGACAAGGACGTTGAGGACTGATGGTTTCTGGTTTCCAACTGAGCGGTGAGGTGAGGACATCATCTCGAGAGTGGATACGCAGGAGGGGTGCAGACTATTTGGGGGAGAGTGGTAGGAATGAAACGTGGTTGGCCAGTAGGAGGCACAGTGGGATCCACAGATAGAACGGAGTGTCCACATGATGCTGTGACCCTGAGTCACAAGTGAAAGTCTTTGCCTGTGTTGCGTGGTCCAAAACGTCCAGCTGCTCAGGGGGCAAAGGAAGACTTTCGCCACAAGGGTGCCCTGACCACCTTCCTTTTACTCCTGTGAACGCCGGTGCTGGGGAGGGGAAAAGAAGGGAGGCGAGATGACCTGCAAGGGAGCTGCTAAAATGCCGGCGCATGGGACCCACATCAGCAAGGAGGGAGGGAGGACGGGAGGGCTGAGACCTGCTGTGGCTGCGGCATTGGATGCTTCGTCGGTGGAAGAGCTGAGTTACCTGAGCAATCGAGCTGAAAGAATAAGAGGTGGTAGTTGGAGAAATGAATGTTAGAGAACAAAACTTCAGAGGTGGAGATATTTGGGGAGATTGATTTCTTGGTTGCGATGCTGGAAATAGTTGCCAGGAATCAAGAAGAGGAAAAGGTCATCATAGATGCCTTGGATCCTTTTTAACTGTATGTTTTCAATTTTTTTTTTTTTTTTTTGAGACAGATTCTCACTCGGTTGCCCGGGCTGGAGTGAGTGCCGTGGCGTCAGCCTAGCTCACAGCAACCTCAGACTTCTGGGCTCAAGGGATCCTCCTGCCTCAGCCTCCCAAGTAGCTGGGACTACAGGCATGTGCCACCATGCCCGGCTAATTTTTTCTATATATATTAGTTGGCCAATTAATTCCTTTCTATTTATAGTAGAGACGGGGTCTCGCTCTTGCTCAGGCTGGTTTCGAACTCCTGACCTCGAGCGATCCTCCCACCTCGGCCTCCCAGAGTGCTAGGATGACAGGCGTGAGCCAGCGCACCCGGCCATATACTTTATAGAAAAAGAATGAGAGGATATGAATCAAACTAACAGTGGTGGTTTCTCTGGAGAGGGAATTAGTAATGGGAGTGGGGTGAACAGGAACCCCAACATGTTATGCTTTAAATTTTTGTATCTGTTGAACCATTTGCAATGAGAATTTATTTGTTCATCATTTGTATAATTTTAAAAAGAGAGGAAAAAAATAGCATGGAACTGCTGTGAAACTAGCAAAATTTTGACAGATGGTCTGTTAGAACTACCAGGAAAAAAAAAATGCAAGCATTGGGAAAATGACAGAGAAAAAATATCAGGTCAATATCCTCAGTTAATTAAAACTGAGAAAGAAAAGGAAGAGAAAGATCGAAAAACAACCTAAATAACTGGAGTCTAAAACCAGAGCCGGAGAGCCGGAGAGCCTGAGGCACGGTTAGCTGTGGCCACAGCCCACCACGTCTGCGATTTATGAAGATCACTGTCAAAATCAGACCGTCACGAGTCTTCCCTGCAGCTCTATTTCAGAGACGCTGGAAGGCGTCATTTCTGTCCAACACCCAGGAGGAAACAAGCATGAGCCAAGACAGATTTAGATATCCTCAGAGGCAAGAGTTCTGCTTGCCAGCTTTTAAGGAGCCAGGATTTACTTGTCCTGATGAACCGAGATGCTGAGCAGAGAACAGATTCTCAAGGAAAAGGCAAAAGGCAAGGACCAAGCAGAATGGCATCTGCATGTCAGACATTTTCATCCAAAAGTCTTTTTTTTTTGAGACAGAGTCTCACTCTGTTGCCCGGGCTAGAGTGCCGTGGCGTCAGCCCAGCTCACAGCAACCTCAAACTCCGGGACTCAAGCGATCCTCCTGCCTCAGCCTCCCGAGTAGCTGGGACTACAGTCACGTGCCACCATGTCTGGCTAATTTTCCTTATATATATATGTATATATTTTTTAGTTGCCCAGCTAATTTGTTTCTATTTTTTTAGCAGAGATGGGGGCCTTACTCTTGCTCAGGCTGGCCTCGAACTCCTGAGCTCAAATGATCCTCCCACCTTGGCCTCCCAGAGTGCTAGGATGACAGGTGTGAGCCACCTCACCCGGCCTGTCCCATGTCCATTTCTGAAGTGTTGTTATTCCTAAGGGTTTATCCTGGGCCCTCTTCCTTCTGCTTTAAACATTCTCTCTTGTCAGCCCATCCTTTCTAATGGCTTTCCTCACCCTCTATATGCTGATGACTCCGTACCCAAATCTGCGGCCCAGCTCTCACTCCTGGCTCCAGAAGCCTCCATCTGACACCTCCTCGGCGTGTCTTCTCATTTATCTCAGAGGCAACCCAAGTCACATGTCCCAAACCGAAGTCATTGTTGCCCTCCTCAAAACCATTCCTCTTCCTGTGAGCTCTCTTTTTTTTTAAACAGAGTCTTGCTCTCTTACCTGTGCTAGAGTGCTGTGGCGTCAGCCTAGCTCACAGCAACCTCAGACTCCTGGGCTCAAGCAATCCTCCTGCTCAGCCTCCCCAGTAGCTGGGACTACAGGCATGCGCCACCATGCCCGGCTCATTTTTTCTATATATTTTTAGTTGTCCAATTAATTTCTTTCTATTTTTAGTAGAGACTAGGGTCTCACTCTTGCTCAGGCTGGTTTTGAACTCCTGACCTTGAGCGAGTCTCCCGACTCGGCCTCCCAGAGTACTGGGATTACAGGCATGAGCCACCTCACCCGGCCCCTGTGATCTCTTTCCTCCTGACTAACACCAGTGGTGGCCCAATCACATACCTGAGGATCCTTTTCCTCCCTTTTCCAGCCCCATGGGGCACTCCTCCCGGCAGGCCAGCCCCCATGGTCTCCCAGCTGGTTTCCCCTGAACACACCGTTGCATTTCCTGCCACACCCGTCCCTGCTCCACCGCCCCATGCATACAGGTCCAAACTCTCCTCATTGCGGTAGGTCAGAGTAATCTTTCTAGACTAAATGGAGTCCCCTGTTCTGAACCCCTCAATGAGGACCTGTTGGATGAAGTCCCAGCTCTTGCCTGGGGTGCCCCTCGCTGATCCGGCACCTGCCTCTCCTCAGCCCTCCCTTCAAACCTTCCTCCTTCAGGCCTTTTTTATCTGCTGCCTCCCCAGGTTGACCCGGCCTCACTGACCTGGCGTGGAAGTGGGACATGTTATCTCTGGAGTTAGACTTAGATGTGTGGCCTCGAGCCATTCATATAACTTCTCTGTGCTTCAGTTTCTTTTTTTTTTTTTTTTTGAGACAGAGTCTCACTTTATTGCCCAGGCTAGAGTGAGTGCCGTGGCGTCAGCCTAGCTCACAGCAACCTCAAACTCCTGGGCTCAAGCAATCCTCCTGCCTCAGCCTCTCGAGTAGCTGGGACTACAGGCAGGCGCCACCATGCCCGGCTAATTTTTTCTATATATATTAGTTGGCCAATTAATTTCTTTCTGTTTATAGTAGACATGGGGTCTCGCTCTTGCTCAGGCTGGTCTCGAACTCCTGAGCTCAAACGATCCGCCCACCTCGGCCTCCCAGAGAGCTAGGATTACAGGCTTGAGCCACCGCGCCCGGCCTGTGCTTCAGTTTCTTATCTGTGAAATAAGAATAGTAACAGTATCTACTGCACAGAGTTATTGTATACGTTGCATATATTGAGATAGTATATACATAGTACCTAACACATAATAAACACCCAGTGAATATTACACTTTTACTATTATTTTCTAGGCACACTACTACTTTTAGTTTCTCAAACAGCCTGTTCTTTCCCTTCCTTCTAAGCCAGGTGTCCTCAAACTACGGCTCACGGGCCACATGTGGGCCGCCTAGCACATTTATCCGGCCCTCCTGCCTAGTAGCCGACTTGTCCCGGGCCCAGAGTGCGCACTCTCCAACGGTCTGAGGGACAGTGAACTGGCCCCGTTTAAAAAGTTTGAGGACCCCTGTTCTGAGCCTTTTGTGGGACGGTTCCCTCTGCCCAAAACATTCTTTTTCCCCTCAACCTCCTCCCCCACCAATCCCTACCCTTCTCCTGGACAGCCCTTACTCATACTTCAGGCCTTAATTTAGACTCCACTTCCCCCCAGCAGACTCCCTCCACACCTCTGCACTTCCTCGTGTCATGTGTTTGTTACGCTGAGTCACCTTCCCTTGTTTACGTCTTTGCACCTCCACCGGATGGGAAGTTCTGTGAGTATATGGGCCATATCCTTCCTGCTCACTCTCTTCCTGTCACGGGCTGGGTAATGTCCTCCCAAAAGTCACATCTCGAAGTCCTAACCCTCAGCGTCTCAGAATGTAATGTATTTGGTGAAGAGGTCTTAAAACATGCAATTAGTGTGTTTCCCCCAAAACAAGACAGGGTCTTATATTTATTTTTCCTCAAGAAGATACCCTAGGGCTTATTTTCAGGGGATGTGTTATTTTTTTTAAGTACGGTACAACAATCTATACTGATTCAAATTTAGTTAAGTTGTCTTCTTCTGGAACATCATCATCAACTCTCTAAACCCCGAATTCCATCCTGAATTTCTTGCGACTCTATTTCCTTTAGAACCACTGGCCCCAATCTCTCATGTCAAGCACTAGAGCTCTCACGGGGCAGATGAAAAGGGCTGCTCATCTTCTTTCCCGCTCCACCACGACATGCACGGGTTGTACAGACGCGCTGCGTAGCCACACCCGTCACTAGGTCTTATTTTCGGGTTAGGGCTTCTATTGCGCAAATGCTTAGAAATCCTGCTAGGGCTTATTTTATAGGTAGGTCTTATTTTCGGGGAAACACGGTAAGTTAAAACCAGTCCTTTCAGGTGGGTCCTAATCCGATACAACTGGCAAAGAGAGCATCTGGGCACAGACCTTTACATGCACAGAAGAAAGACCGTGTGAGACAGGAGAAAACGCCATCCAGAAGCGAAGAAAAGAACTGAGAGGACGTCAACCCTGCTGCCACATTGATCTCAGACCTCCAGCCTCAGAAACCACAGGAAGATAAATTTCTGTTGTTTATGCCACCCAGTCTCTGGACTTTCTTATGGTATCCCTAGCAACCACTACACGGATACACGAAAACATGTCTAGTAGGCTGCCTTATGTACTAGAGGAACCCAGTAACACTTGTTTTACGAAATCGCCTCTTGTTCCTCCAGCCCTGTGAGGAAATGTCCCAGCAGCTGGAGCAGCGCTGACTAGCTAAGCCTTCTCCCCCAGACCCAAGATGCTGCAGAAATGTGAGAATAAACCAAAATCTAAACATAAACACCAGGTTTCAAATACTAGCAAATCATTTCCCTTCCCTTCTCCTTTTAGAAACGTATGGCAGGAAATCTTAAAAGTTGTTTCGTAAACAGCTGAAGCAAAAGAGAATATCTGCGATACCTATATTCCCAGCAGCTTTGCTTCTGACTGATTTCATCACTGTTACTTAGTTAATAGGTGTTGGGTACTAACAAAATACTTATCCAGCTTAGAGTTAAATTTAGGAAATAGCGTACCCCTGCCCAGAACATTTAAGATAATGTGTAATAAACAAGGTCCATGTAACAAACAAAGTTGCTGCTTAGAGGCATAATAAAAGGTCTGAGTTTCTGCAAATAGGCAAGAGCTGCCCAGCCCCACGTTAATAGGGGCCTGGAGGCCACGCGATGAGCACATTGTTCCTATTATTGTTGCGTGGCCCTGTAAGATGGCTTGATAGACAATGACGGGTAAGATTCCTTAAGGAGGAACAACCTAAGACAGGCACAGCTGCCAGGGGCCAGCCAGGAGGAACTGGGGAGGGAAAGTGCCCCCTGTGGCTGCCTTGCTTAACCTTTGCTTATCTCAGCCTGTGACCTATGCTTTGAGCAATCACCTGGAAACCTTGAGTCAGGGGACATCTGTGTCCTTAGGCTACCTGTTCTGGAATTTATGGCCATTGCTGCAATGCCTGGGTGGTCACGTATAAGAAAGTAACTTTGATTTTTTAGGGTATAAAAATAAAATGACTGGTGCGTTCTGCACTGCAGTCTTGAACCATCTTTGTGTGTGTCTGTGTCTTTCTTTTTATGTCTCTTTTGTGTTTTGTGTGTTCATCCCCCGTCCTGCAAACGGGCCACAGCAAATATTAGTAGGTACTTGAGAAAGTCACCAAAACTTCTAAGGTTGTCTGTAAGCAGGCATCCATCCGATAGCCCCATAGCTGTCAGGTGCCCACATTTAGCATGAAAACCGTGAATGGGAAGGAAATATTCTAATACTCATGTGGGTGCTCTTGAGGAAACCACTTTCATTCCTTCCTTAACCTTCTCTTGATAGGCTGAGGACAACCTGAACCAGAAAAGCAAATGGAATGATTCTTCTGTCTTTACTATGCTAATATATTACCATGTGGAGGTCATTTAACCTCTTTCCCTAGAGCAAAAAATGAAATGCCCTAAAATTTGCAGATCCATTTGAATGCAATATCTGTTGAAAAATTAGAAGCATGAACCAAAACTCAAAATCTGCAATGAAACAGTTTCATGTTGCTTCTCATTTAGTTTAAAATAATTAATCATCTAAGATTTCCATAAAGGCAATATTAAAGAAAATCTTTTTCTTTTTTTGAGACAGAGGCTCACTCTGTGCCCAGGCTAGAGTGCCGTGGCATCAGCCTAGCTCATAGCAACCTCAAACTCCTGGTCTCAAGCAATCCTCCTGCCTCAGTCTCCCGAGTAGCTGGGACTACAGGCATGCGCCACAATGTCGGGCTAATTTTTTCTATATATATTTTCAGTTGGCCAATTAATTTATTTCTATTTTTATTTTATTTATTTATTTATTTATTTTTAGACAGAGTCTCATTTTGTTGCCCAGGCTAGAATGAGTGCTGTGGCATCAGCCTAGCTCACAGCAACCTCAGTCTCCTGGGTTCAAGGGATCCCCCTGCCTCAGCCTCCCAAGTAGCTGGGACTACAGGCATGTACCATCATGCCCGGCTGATTTTTTGTATATATATTTTTAGTTGGTTAATTAACTTCTTTCTATTTTTAGTAGAAATGGGGTCTTGCTCTTGCTCAGGGTGGTCTGGAACTCCTGACCTTGAGTGATCCTCCTGCCTCAGCCTCCCAGAGTACTAGGATTACAGGCATGAGCCACCGTGCCTGGCCTAAAGAAAATCTTTTTTAAAAAAGTGTGAATGTGCCAAATCAATTTCTAGACAACAAAGGAACCTTAAGTTTCCCAATCTTGCAATTTTAAAATATTTTTGGAAAACAGAAAACATTCTTTCCATCAGAAACACCTGCCTTCCCTTTGCGGTTGCCTTGTGTGGTGAAAACCATGGCCTGTGGCATCACAGACACTCGAGTCTGCTCATTGGCATAGCTGCGTGACTTCGGGCAAGTTATCTAGTTCATCTGAGCCTTGGTTTCCTTTTCTGTAAAATGAGCATAGTATCACTCACCTCATAATGATATGAGGTTTAATGAGAGAAGCTTCATAAAGCGGCAACGTGATATCTGATGTCTAGTGGGCATTTAACAAAGATTAGTCTCTGTAACTTCTTGAGAAAGACAAAATAAAGGCACCTACGGAGTCTCCTCCAAGCTCACAGAGAATGTCGGTTATGTTGAACGCTTCATTCTCCAACCCCCTGCACAGAGAGCGCATGTCCAGGTTAACGCCACGCTTAAAGGTCTGCCCTTATACGTGCTGACGGTCAGGGCAATGAAGATGATGGCAGGAAGTCTTACATGTTTAAACTCTGTCTTCTTCAGACATGTCGCTAAGGGGGAGGGGGGCAAGGGCAACACACATGACCTTAACATTTATACCCCCATAATATGCTGAAAAAAATAAATAAAAATAAAAAAACACATCGCTAAAAAGAATTATGAATGTCGATCTTCGAGTGCTATGCCAGAAACAGTAAATATTTGCCCCATTTGATGCGAGAGGACACGTGAGGCCTCTGTGTGGCCTCACTAACGGGGGACGGCACCCCAGTGCCCGCGAGCCTTGGGGACCTGCAAGAGAATCGGGGACGCCTTCTCCTAGGGAGAGCGCACAGCCTGTTTGGAAGAAATGTTTTCACAAGCTGCTTGGGGGAAAGCGCAGAGCTTTAGGGTCTGCTACGGCAACAGGAAATATAAGCTAGATGGAGGCGGATGAAGCAAGGAAAAACATTTCCTTTGCTCTTGAGTGGAAGGAGAGAGAAGTGGAGGAGGGGAAAGGGCTGAGCCTGTGGGTCAGAAGACCCCACTCTCCTCCCCAAATTGTAAGGAAATTCTACAGAATCCACCCACTCCTGTCGTAAATTGGTCTCTTGTAGAAATCAGGGAAGGGAGAAGGACGAAAAGACCCAGCTAACAACTGGGTTCCCTCAAGAAGCCTCACCTGCTCTCTTCCTGCCCGCAGGTGGTGGGAGCCCAGTGAACATCAAACCATTTACTGGTCCCGAGGACCAGCCCGTCCTCGGCCTCAATTCTGTGGCCCATGACTGTCGCCGAGCAAAGCACAGGCCCTCAGATTCCACACACCTGACTGCCCAGAGGCACAGCAGCAACCCGAGAGGCAGGTGTGAGAGCCTGCCCACCCTGGGGAAGGACAGAGGAAGCTCGCTGTGCGCTGCCAGAGCAGCACTCTGAATCTAGCTCGCACCACCTGGAACCCTGCCGAGGAGAAACATCCAGTCAGAGTGATTGAGCAAGGCGCTTTCGCCTGCTATGCTGCTGCTGGACTTAATCAAAAGGCATTTATCAAGTGCTTACTCACCTGCTGTGCTGTGCTGGAGGCCCACAGAGAGAGCTGTGCGCACCCGGCCCCCCCACGGCAGTTTGTGATGTGGGGAAGGGGAGGAAGCTGAGATTTCCCGAGTTCCTCATGTGCCGATCACATGGAGCGTAAGGGGTTGGAATTTTACCTTCGCCTCACAAGGTGAGTATCGTTTTTGTCCATTTCACAGGTAAGGAAGGTGAGACTCGGGTGAGTCACAGAGCGGGAATTCGGCTGACTCAAGGCCCTCTGCTCCACACCACGTCAGCCCTGGGGGAGGGCAGGCCACAGGAGCACGTGTGCTCAGAATAAAACACCCCCTAAGACAATACGGCAACTCGCAGCATTTGGAGCTGGGAGGCAGACATGGTCATAGCATATAATTTGGGATCAAAGGAAGTATGTCCCGTAAACATTCTGAAAGACTTTTTCACTCAGACCCTAAAATTTGAGGTGAAACACTTTGCTTATTATCCCAGGCTTGAGGGGAACCATCAGCAGTGACCTGAGGAGCAGCTGTCTCTCCCCCGCAGGCTGGTTACAGGCCTGAGATCACCGCTGGCTCCAGTGCCCAGGTGCTGGATGGCGAGCCCCTCCCAGATGGGGGTGGGGGTCACAGGAGTGAAGCCGCAGGTGTGGCAAGAGCCACAGCAAACCTGCTCACCTAGAAACCCCTGCTGGCTGGGTGCGGAGGCTCACGCCTGTCATCCTAGCACTCTGGGAGGCTGAGGCAGGAGGATAGCTCAAGCCCAGGCGTTCAAAACCAGCCTGAGCAAGAGCGAGACCCTGTATCTACTAAAAATAGAAAGAAATTAACTGACCAACTAAAAATATATAGAAAAAATGAGCCGGGCATGGTGGCACATGCCTGTAGTCCCAGCTACTCGGGAGGCTGAAGCAGGAGGATCGCTTGGGCCCAGGAGTTTGAGGTTGCTGTGAGCGAGGCTGATGCCACGGCACTCACTCTAGCCTGGGCAACAGAGTGAGACTCTGTCTCAAAAAGCAAAACAAAACAAAAGAAACCCACTGCTGCCAGTAGCCTGGTGACACGCCAGGAGCATCCCATCCGTCACCCACGGGGCCGTTGTCCCACGCCTGGCACCAGCCTGACGCTCACTGTCTGCACCTGGTGTCTGAGGAATGCCTGCGCTGCCCTGCCCTGCCCTGCCCTGCCGGCGACACCCGTCCTGTGCCCCCGGCCTTTGGTGCCCACATGGACCCCAGTGACAGGTCCCAAGGGAACTCGTGAAGTGACTACCCACTCGATCGACGCCCTCCCGGCCTCTCCCCACTGCTCCTCCACAACTCTCTTTTTTGAGACAGAGTCTCGCTTTGTTGCCCGGGCTAGAGTGCCGTGGCATCAGCCTCGCTCACAGCAACCTCAAACTCCTGGGCAAAATCGATCCTCCTGCCTCAGCCTCCCATGGTGGGAGGCTGGGACTACAGGCATGCGCCACCATGCCCAGCTAATTTTTTCTCTATATATTAGTTGGCCAATTAATTTGTTTCTATTTATAGTAGAGACGGGGGTCTCGCTCTTGCTCAGGCTGGTTTTGAACTCCTGACCTCGAGCAATCCGCCCGCCTCGGCCTCCCAGAGTGCTAGGATTACAGGAGTGAGCCACCTCGCCCAGCCTTTCGAATATTTTTAAAGACCTCAACACATAGGATTATGAATTGAAAGAAAAATTTTACTTCTTAAATGTCTAGAACTTAATTAAACAAGATGTCACTACGAAAAGCTTAAAGCCCCATCTTCTGGTTATTCCTGATAACCAGAAGGAACTCTTCCCATGAAAATGCTGGGACTGATCTGGCTGGATGCCAGAGCCCGGCAGCTAGCATTACAGTAGAATCAGGAGTGAGCTGAGATGAGGTCAGCTCTATAATTATTAATACTAATAGCCTTGATTTTCATAAAGGTTACAAAATTCATTTTCATCCTGAGTTTCTGTATTTTCCTTAAAACTTTCAGAGAAATTATGTTTTTGGTCTGAAACTTCACATATTTGGTATCTCTCGAAAAATAAATTATTTTTGAAAACTTTAGCAAATTTGTTCTTCCATTCCCAAATTAGTCAGTGAAACCAAAATAAAAATTTTTCTGCCTTCAAAAACAAGTGTGTTTTTCAGGCGACTTCTGGGGCCCCCCTCTCTTGGGGCCCCGGAACCTCGTCCAAAAAAAAAAAAAGTGTGTTTTTATTTTATTTTATTTTTTTATTTTTTTGAGACAGAGTCTCACTTTATTGCCCAGGCTAGAGTGAGTGCCGTGGCATCAGTCTAGCTCACAGCAACCTGAAACTGCTGGGCTCAAGCAATCCTGCTGCCTCAGCCTCCCAAGTAGCTGGGACTACAGGCATGTGCCACCATGCCCGGCTAATTTTTTCTATATATATTAGTTGGCCAATTAATTTGTTTCTATTTATAGTAGAGATGGGGTCTCGCTCTTGCTCAGGCTGGTCTCGAACTCCTGAGCTCAAAGGATCCGCCCACGTCGGCCTCCCAGAGAGCTAGGATTACAGGCTTGAGCCACTGCGCCCAGCCAACAAGTGTGTTTTTAAATGTTAAAATTTGAGATCACAAGAACTTTAGCAGAAAACAAACCAAAAATGAAGGGACAGGTGCTGGCTAACAGGTCCAAAATTTCACATGTCCTGTGAAGGACCTCTAGCAGAGTCCTTTGTCACCCAAATTTGAAAAGTCCAGTTACAACTAGATTCTATTTGTGGCACATGGTTGTCTGAAAAACACAAACGTTTGTGAAACAGATAAATGGAAACCGAAATATGTTCAACTGCTTACAACATTCTTAAACTTATTCGTAGAAAAAAACATTTTTTACTATAACATTAAGATGCAGAGTTCAAACCTGCATAGCTATTTGAGAGCCCTGGTCTTACCCAGTGTACTACAGCTGCTAGGGTGCACGCCTTGACATGGTACCTAAGTGAAATGTGTGAACCTCGACTGTGGGTCCTCGTTGGTGAAAAAAAACAGCTAAAAAAGACATTTTGGAAACCATCTGGACAATTTTGCTATAGGTAAATATGGAATGACTTAATTTAATAATGCAATAATGATATTAGGGTTCTGTGGGAAAATATCCCTATTTTAGGCAACAAAGTATCTAGGAATGAAGTTTCATATTGTTCTCAACTTCCTTTCAAATGGCTCATTTAAAAACATGTGTGTGAACACACACACACACACACACACACAGCAACTGCTACGTAAGACTGGCACCTGAGGAATCAACGCGAGGGTACCTGGGAATGTTCATTGTACTCATCTTTCAACACTTCTGTAGGCTTGAAACTCTTCAAAATGAAACGGCAAGGGGAAGAGCGCGCGTGCAAAGCCCGAGAAACAGCTCGCCGAATTCCAGGACCGCGAGCTTCCGGGCCCGAATGCCAGGACCGCGAGCTTCCGGCCCGGGCCGAGCGCCTCCCTGGGACGCCGGGCCCGCAGGCGCTCCCGGGCCGGCTACAGCAGAGCGCTTCACTTTGCTTGTGCGCGCGCCTTCTCACAGTCGTCAAGCGTTTTCAGCAGCTGCCACTAAAGGCCTCTTACTTTATTTAAAAGGAAACAAAAGCCCTGCACATCCCTGTTTTGTTTCCGGGTGCAGGATTTCACGCCGGTTCCAAGCTCGCCTGCGAACGAGAGCTACGCAGGACCCCGACGTTACCGTTCTAGAAAGAAGCAAGTGGCAGCAGAAAACAGTTAATTTCTCGCGCTAGGCTCGCACCGCAACGCCCCGGTCGCCGGGCCCGCGCCGCCCGGCCGGGGCAGCGGGGCACGCCCCTCCGCCTCTGCCAATCGAGAGTGAGGAGGCGTGGCCGGGCGGCCGGAGGCGGCGCGGGCGCGGAAGAGGGCGTGTTTGGGGCGGGGCCGGAGGATCAGAGGAGGAGGCGGGGCGTGGAAGGGGCGGGGCCATGGCGGGGCCTGCCGGTCCCCGAGGA